>SKCR01044700.1:0-47819 GCA_019454045.1 Zanthoxylum bungeanum
AGCAATGAAAAAATATGTGCGAATACTCAAAGAAGTTGCGGGATACATACAATTATCGGTTGAGCGATGCGAGGAACAAAACTTCAAGATTTTCCCTCATAGAGCTCACGGCAGTGGGCATTTTTGGTCGTCCAAATTTTCGGCCATGGTGATCCATTAAGCTCCAAGCTTTCGAATGATGATTCCATGCCCACGGGTGGGTTTCCTTATCACATTCGCAAGACTCTAAAGCGTGCTAGCACTCCGGAAATTTTGCCACAAAATTTCCTATTGCTTCTCCTCATTCACGGTGAAATCAGAATTTTTGGAAGAAGAAAACAGCCTATTTGGGCGAGAGAGAGGGAAGAAGAAAGAGAAGAGAATGTGTGTTATATTGGTGGTTGGAGATAAGTTTATCTAATACACAAAAAAGAAAAGTCAAATACCAATTATCAAATAAAAGGTAAACGGCTTTAATTCAACCAACCACTCCCATCAATCAATCAAGTGACAAATTGTCACATCACTCAAAGTGACAAGTGATTTGATGCTTGATATGACTAATGATTTGACGCTTGATGTCACTTGTGGGCCGCACTTAAATTCGCAATGCGAGTGCGCCCGCAAACACTCCCGGGCTCGGGTTCACAAATTCTAAATTAACTCGTTCACCCAAATTAAATTCTAAATTTATTTCCGTGTCGAAATCCAATTTCGTATAATATATCGAATATATTATTTTATCAATTAATTCCAAATTAATCGTTCTCTCTTTCAAATGATATTTTATTCCAGATAAAATATCTCTGTAATTAATCCCAGATTAATTTTCTCTCTCATCTAATTAATCCCAGATTAATAAAGTACGAGTCATACGTCATCGGTGAATCTTCGGGAAGCGACCAATGAGATCCCCGGATATGTTGGTAGTAAATACGGTCGTTGGACTATCCGAACACGTACGTACCTAGTAATACGTTTTTACCAATTGGCTTCTAGCAAAGCATCATGCCTACCCAATTCTCTAGAAAGATTCTTAATGGAATATGTGATCTATATAAGGCGTAGTATACGTAGTATTGCATATTTCGATCCAGTATCGGATGTCACGTGCAAGACCTGGGGCTGGAAATGTGTCTACCCCGTACGAAGCACATATCGGATCTCTGGTAACTAGTCTCTATAATTGGATAATCATGACCTAGTCATATTATCCCGATAACTGCAGTACATAAGAGAACCAGTTCCGTATCCTACGTGATCATCATCTCCACTATGACTGGAGTGATACTTCCATCTCGACATCACACTCAATACACTACGATTCTCAATATACCCAGAAGAGGCGTACACAGAACCTGTTAAAGCCCTGGAAGACCAAAACCAAAGTATATTGATTGTCGCAAGTATTAGCGGTGCAAGTCTCAGGTTAAGACCAAATACACCTACCCTGATTCGGACTTCCATAGACACATAGTCATACTACCAATGGAATTCTGAGGGGTCTATCCAAAGCGAAGCTGTTTTCCGTACCATCGGTAAAACATAAACTGCTACTACACTTGCATGAGTATCCTAAACCCAAATATATGAGAACTATGTTGTTATGCTTGCATAACGCGCACAAGTGTAATACTAGTCTTTTCCGCATTATCGATGTCCAATGTCGATAATACTCTGACTATGGATATTTAATGATTTAACCTTCGTGGATTGATACTGTCTCATATCATCTCAATCCAGGAACTAATCATAAGGACCTCCTATCATTTATACATCTTGGTAATCTAATTACAAATGATAAGAGAGCAATTTCCTTTGTCACATAGTTAATTTGTACAACAACACCATGATCTGTACAAATAGTGATGCTATGGGTCATAACTGTCCAACAATCTCCCACTTGGCCTATAGCCAGTCACTCAAATATCTTACACCCGAACTATGCACGGTTCGCTCAAACTTCTGCTGAGGAAAGGCTTTTGTCAGTGGATTTGCATGATTATCATCTGATGCGATTTATACGATCATCACATCGCCACGATGTATGATCCAAACGAATCATATGAATAATCGAAGTATATATCTGGATCGTTGATGAGACCATTAATTCTATAGCCTGCGTTCTAGCCTAGCTCAGCTGCTAACAGAACTATATCTAATCTAATTAGATTATTATCAATACAGAAGGCTTCTATTGCTGCCTCAGCTGAACAATAATCCACTTTTGTTGTTTATGCGGTAACAATATCTTACTTGGAAGATTTCCAGCTCACTGTTCCGTTATTCAAACTGTATAGTAACGTTATTACGACTTACAGTCGTTTATATCGGTCAGGAAACTTGCAGCAGTGAACCCTGTCACTTCAAGTTCTCCATCTCCATAGTATAAGACAGCATCCTTAGTTCCTCTAAGATACTCAAGGATGTTCTTAACATCAATCCAATGACTATCACTTGGATTGGTCCGATTGTGACTCCATATGCTCAAAGCGTATGAGACACCAGGTCACGTACATTTTTTAATTTACGAGTTCTCAGAGAGTGCCAACAACTTTAAATCTATCCCAGTAGATCTTTATTCCTAGAATAAAGGTTGTTTCTCCCAAGATTTGTACAGAGAATTTTTATGAAAGCCAAGCTTTCATCGATTGTATTATGGGAATTTCATTTCCAAGAAATGATATGTCATCATTACTTAAGACATTCACTTTCAGTGCGCTCCCACTAACCTCCTATATACACAATAATCTTTTTCGTTTTGAATTAAATCATACCCCATTATGATTACATCAAAACGATAATTCCAAGAACGCAATTCTTGCTTCAATCCATCCATGGATCGAATAACCTGCAAATCTTGTTTGCTAGTTTTGGTACGAAAAAATCGTCAGGATGTGGTAAACATCCTCCGAAAGGTTTCCGTAAGGAAAACGGTTTTGGCATTTAGCTGCCACATTTCAAAAATGAAACATGCAGCATTCGCAAGCATTATCCAAATAGATTTACCGTGGCAACAGGTAAAAGGTTTCGTCGTAATCTACACAATGTTGATAACGATACCTTTTCGCTACAAGCCTAGCTTAGTGCGTTGTATGTTGCTATCCATGTATGTCTTCCTTTAAGACTTATATAGTACGTGTAGGCACAATGCCTTGCGGTACAACAACTAGTATCCAAACTTGGTTGTTATACATGGAATCTATTTCGGACTTTATGGTACTTTACCATAATAGGGAGTCGATACCTTGTATCACTTCCTCATACGTAGTCAGTTCGTGTTCCTCAATAAGATTTACATCTTTATGAGGTGAGATCAGAAACCCATACCCTAGGTGTTTTCTGACTCTCTCCGACTTACGCGGTTCTTGTGTATTTGAAGATTCTTGGTATAGTTTCATCCTTGATAAACTATTTGTGTTCCATTAAGGAATCGATGCCTGGAATAGTATTACTGCGATTTTCATCGAGTTTTACTTTCCTCCCACTTACCACTGCATATAGGTATTCCTCTTAGGAAAAACCGCATGGTGAGCAACAATTACATTGTTCTCTTATGAGTTGTATAAGTATTATACTTTGGTTTCCCTAGGATAACCTACAACTTAGGCACTTATCCGATTTGGGTTTTAGTTTGGTATCATCCAAACTTATGCCCAGCATTCCCAAATCTTCAGGAATGAGAAAACCTAGTTTCTTTCCTGTTCATATCTAATATAAAGTTTGTCTACCATATTTATGGAACCTTATTCTAAATAATTTCTGCACTGTTTATGCGTATATGTTGAAGGAAATGGTAGCTCAGAGCAACTCATGATTAACCTTATCATGTCCAACAAAATTTGGTTTCTCCGTTTGGACACACCGTCAAACTGACTTGTTCTAGGAGGAGTCATCATTGAAAGAATACTATACTCTTTCAAGTATACGAGAAACTTATTGCTTAAGTATTTTCATCATGGTCCAACCGTGATGGTTTTACACTTTAGCTGATCTGTTTGTCTATTTCGTGTCGAAACTCTAAAATTTTTCGATTTGTGTTTCAAAAGAAACATATAACCATAACGTGATTCCACATCCGTAAAGGTCATGAAATATTCATATCCACATCTAGCCTAGCTAGATATGGGCCCACCTTTTTCACTATGAACAAGGGCTAACAGATCGATGGCATTTGCACTTTTACCAAGTAAAAAGGTGTTTTAGGCATTTTGCCAATAAACTTGATTCGTAGACATTATTTGAATGGAATCAAATTTGTCCTAGTACCCATTTCAAAAGTGTGGATATACGAGTCTTGTTAATTGTGTCCCAGACAACAATGCCACATTTAAGTCTCTTCTGATCAAATCAATTTGAGCTAATTGTTTGTCATGTTATACGTTCGAGATTGATTTATATTAAAAATATAAATGATGTTATTCACATCTAATGTGTTTATCTCAATATCATCTTTATAAAATGAAACACTTTAGTATTCTAGAATATAAGGTATACCGCAACGGATTATACACTGATATAGAGATAATGTATCTAGTCAAACTAGTTACATTGTAACAATTCCTAATTTAAGTACACACCCGAAGGGTAGTTCTAAACTTAGGTATCTACGGTTAAATCAGCGAATTTCGTCCCATTTTCAATTCGCAGATTAATCTCAACTGAAGTCAGTATCCTGTTTTTCAGCAAATTCAGCACACCAGTACATATTTATGTACCACATCCAGTATCTAAAATCTAATTTTAATACTAGCAGTGAACATATTTTATGACAAACATATTGAAGTCAGAGCTTTGCCCGTTCTTCAATTCCTTCATGTTCATGTTGCCTTGTCCATACGGCAGTCATTCTTCCGTTCGTGTCCCCGTTTGCCACAATTTAGGCAGACATTTGGGATATGTCCTTTATCTTCCTAGAAGATTGTAATGACTTTGCCTTTGCCCCTTTCCACACACCCTAGAAGCCTTGGCCAGCCTTGGCCTTCTAGAATGTTGAAGTAAGGTGCGCCTTGCGCTTCTTGCCTTATTGCAAACTTTGGCTTTGACTCATTGAGTATAGCCATTAATTCTCCAAGAGTTTACTATTGCATTTTAGTACTTCAAAGATCTAAAAATAGATCTATGAAGATCCTTCAATTTCATTATCATACTTTAAGGATCTAATCCTTAGTTCTGATTAAGAAATTAAGGAGTCTATTTGGCAAGCATAACGGATTAAGCACTAAAGTTATCATCACATGAATATTCCAAATATCATGCTCTACTATTTGCTTAACTCCGGGCTTAGGCCTAATATGTTATTTTATCAAATAAAGTAACTTCTTAGTTTTCAGGACTATCCTGAAGTTTATTCCCAATTCGAAAATTAAAGTCGTTTAAAACATTTTTCACCCAGGATTATGTTTTAAACACTAATCTTTCAATTATCTTGATTCTAATAGTCCAACTATTTAATCAATGACTTAGGTACAATTTATTCTAATGATTACTATAGTCTAACTATATGATCAACTATAATTTAATTGGGTAAATTAATTATATTGATTACTATAATCCAATTATAAAATCAACTATTAATTGAAATAGTTTGAATACAGTCCAACTGTTTATTTAAACAAAACGATTAACTATTAGTCCAACTAATATATTAATTATATTGACGAAAAAATGATAGAGCGCGTATGGAAAGTTACTAAACGAATATTGCAAATTCAATACTTGCCTCCCACTATTTTTCGGCGAGCCTCTAACCCTCTGTGGAGTACTCGGGAAACCTTATTTCCTAGTGGGCTAGGATCCCGTTAAATAACACACAATCTTGACTTTGGCCAACAAATTGTATGATAATTAACTAGGTAGATCTCTAAGATCAATTCGATCACATCCAATTCCTAGATCCAGTAGGTGGACATCCAAGTCCGAAAAATATATCTTATATATGCAATATATCCAATATATTGCCTAAATTTTTTCCTCTTGGAAAGCTTCGTAATAAATGTCGATGGACAAGAAGTGATCTTGACTTTGGCCAACAAATCACAACTTGGACAAGACACCGATATGGAACAAAGCCTTCGTGATTCAAAACATCCTCGACGGACAAAGGTCTTGACTTTGGCCAACAAACCAATGCCAGTCTTGGATCTTGAGTAAGAATCACTCAATGGAAGGAAAAACGCTTAATATTAAATGAGGGTTTTTCACGTGCAAATGGCAACCAATTTATATCTTTGTTAAGGTCTCATCATCATACACCCTAAAACATGCATTCTAAACACATAATAAGGCGCATATAAATAAAATAATAATGATATGCGGATGGATATTTAACACATTGTTCCTAGAAAAAATCTCTCCATTTCCTCTCTCCCGCTAGCACTTGTATTACTTCTACCCGTTACATAACACTTCTAAAGAAACCTCATTTACATTGAGGGGAATATGTAAGAAGAGAAATACAAAGAGTAAGGAGGTAATAGGCTGGACACGCAGGTCCAATTTAATAAATTCTAAATTTATTACAACAATTTCCAAAATTACCCCACCCATCTAATATCCATCTAATATACATTATTCATGCATCGCAACCATGTATTCACACAAGCATGTTATCAATCAATCTAATCCAATTAATAATCTGATAATTAATGACCATCTAATGTTCAAACAACGATTTGATTTTGCGCGAGTCAAACTCGTTTTGTGAATAAGTACTCAAAGTACGAATTCTTGAATTAAATTAAACTGCAACATTAAATCCAATTTAATAATATTTAATACTAATTCACTATTTAATTCCAAATTAAATATTACACTTTATTAACGAACCTTTACGACTTAGATTCTAAATCTAATCGTTACGGGTCTCAAAGCCCGATTAACATCCAATGTTAATTTAATTAAAGTCCAATGGGATTTTAATTAATTTCATAAGGCATGGACTTTTGGTCAATATAGGTCAAACCCAAATACCAAAGCCAATTTAAGGAATCACCCTTATTTGCCAAAAAACCAATTTAGGCCCATTAGGCCCAATTAAATATCAAAGGTCCATAAAATCATAATTGGACTTTATGGATATGGTTTTGGGCCCAATTGGATCAAACAATTTAGCCTAAACCAATCTTGGTACAACCAAGCCCAATTAGCCCAATTACAACTTTACAAGCCCAATTCCAAATTTGGCCCAACATAATTAAATTCCAAAATTCCAATTTCACAATTTAATTACTCAAGTGTAATGCCATAATTAATCACCCAAATTAACATTTCTAAAACATCAATTACACAATTAATTATGCTCATTAACATCAAAACATGTCCAACACATTTTAATCAAAAATCAAACCCATTTCATGATTCACATGTCTCAGCATTTTGGGGATTTACATGTCCAATTCGGTTTCAATCAAATTAAATCCAAAATCAATATTACCCAATGTTTTCCAACTCATCCAATGATAAAAAAAAAACACAAAATACCAAGACATTTAGGGCATTATAGATTCGGACAAGCCAATCAAATTGGGGAAAAATGATCCAATCAACTTTTCAAGAAATTGATCCAATACAACTTCAATTAAACATCATTTAAGCATACTCAATCAAGTAATTTTATCAAATCATGCTCAAATACAATTTATCCAATTTTAACCCTAAATTCAAGTTTCATGCTCAATTGGCTCTGATACCATTGTTGGGTTTCTACGGTATAACCGGGATCGTTTTAAGTAATGAAACAATATGTGCGAATACTCAAAGAAGTTGCGGAATACTTACAATGATCGGTTGAGCGATGCGAGGAACAAAACTTCAAGCTTTTCCATCCTAGAGCTCACGGCAGTGGGCATTTTTGGTCCTCCAAATTTTCGGCCATGGTGATCCATTAAGCTCCAAGCTTTCGAATGATGATTCCATGCCCATGGGTGGGTTTCCCTATCACCTCCGCAAGACTGTAAAGCATGCTAGCGCTCCGGAAATTTTGCCACAAAATTTCCTATTGCTTCTCCTCATTCACGGTGAAACCAGAATTTTTGGAAGAAGAAAACAGCCCCTTTGGGCGAGAGAGAGGGAAGAAGAAAGAGAATAGAATGTGCGTTATGTTGGTAGTTGGAGATAAGTGTATCTAATACACAAAAAAGAAAAGTCAAATACCAATTATCAAATAAAAGGTAAATTGCTTTAATTCAACCAACCACTCCCATCAATCAATCAAATGACAATTGTCACATCACTCAAAGTGACAGTGATTTGACGCTTGATATGACTAATGATTTGATGTTTGATGTCACTTGTGGGCCGCACTTAAATTTGCAATGAGAGTGCGCCCGCAAACACTCGGGCTCGGGTTCACTAATTCTAAATTAACTCGTTCGCCCGAATTAAATTCTAAATTTAATTACGCGTCGAAATCAAATTTCGTATAATATATCGAATATATAATTTTATCGATTAATTCCAAATTAATCGTTTCTCTCTTTTAAATGATATTTTATCCCAGATAAAATATATCCGTAATTAATCCCAGATTAATTTTCTCTCTCATCTAATTAATCCCAGATTAATAAAGTACGAGTCATACGTCATCGGTGAATCTTCAAGAAGCGACCCATGAGATCCCCAGATATATTGGCAATAAATACGGTCGTTGGCAATAAATACGGTCGTCGGACTATCCGAACACGTACGTACCTAGTACTACGTTTTTACCGATTTACAAGACATGGTTGGCTTCTAGCAAAGCATAATGCCTACCCAATTCTCTAGAAATATTCTTACTAGAATATTTGATCTATATCAGGTGTAGTATACGTAGTATTGCGTATTTCGATCCAGTATCGGATGTCATGTGCAAGACCTGGGGCTGGAAATGTGTCTGCCCCGTACGAAGCACATATCGGATCTCTGGTAACTAGTCTCTATAATCGGATAATCATGACCTAGTCATATTATCCCGATGACTGCAGTACATAAGAGAACCAGTTCCGTATCCTACGTGATCATCATCTCCACTATGACTGGAGTGATACTTCCATCTCGACATCACACTCAATACACTACGATTCTCAATATACCCAGAAGAGGCATACACAGAACCTGTTAAAGCCCTGAAAGACCAAAACCAAAGTATATTGATTGTCGCAAGTATTAGCGGTGCAAGTCTCAGGTTAAGACCAAATACACCTACCCTGATTCGGACTTCCATAGACACATAGTCATACTACCAATGGAATTCCGAGGGGTCTATCCAGAGCGAAGCTGTTTTCCGTACCATCGGTAAAACACAACCTTCTACTACACTTGCATGAGTATCCTAAACCCAAATATATGAGAACTATGTCGTTATGCTCCCACAACGCGCACAAGTGTAATACTAGTCTTTTCTGCATTATCGATGTCCAATCTCGATAATACTCTGACTAGGGATAATTAATGATTAAACCTTCGTGGATTGATATTGTCTCATATCATCTCAATCCAGGAACTAATCATAAGGACCTCCTATCATTTATACATCTTGGTAATCTAATTACAAATGATAAGAGAGCAATTTCCTTTGTCACATAGTTAATTTGTACAACAACACAATGATCTGTACAAATAGTGATGCTATGGGTCATAACTGTCCAACAATTTGACTATGTGCTTATGGACTTCATTCATAGTGATTGCATCAGTATCTATCCTCCTGAGATCGTCCTCTGAGAAACCTGCAAGATACAAAGACTGGGGTGGGGGTTAGATCACTATTCGATCTAAGTGAGTGGAAAAAAACTGAAACTAATATGAAAACTTTTAGTTTCAAAACCTAGGTTCCAAAACATCTTTTATGTGAAAAACTCTACTTCTGAAAACTTTCTTGAAAACTATACTCTTCTTTTATCTGAAAACATTTTTCTGAAAACTTTTAAAAAGATATCTCTGGTGCTCTACGCCCGGGAAAATGACTCAACTGGACGTGTCCGTGAATAACTCAATCGGGTCTCTGAAACTAGTGGTGCTCTATAACCAGGAAAATAACTCAACTGGGCATATTTGAAACTGCTGGTCTACGCCCAGGAAAACGACTCAACTAGGCATAGCCACAAACTAGAACTGGGGTTGCGGATCTATCCTACCACCCAAGCTATGAACCAGAGTTCAGGTACATGAACCTATGCCGTCATCCTGACTCTGATACCATCTTTGTAACATCCCCTATCTGGGAGATGTTACCGGCAGGGGATAACAGTACTAACCCCATAAGCCTTTGACTTCCTGACTATATCATAAACTGTCTAAATACAAGATCATTCTCAGGGACCATAGCCCAACTCAACAATATAAAATGCTTTTAATTCTCAAAACTGAATACTCAAATGTTATCTTCTCTACAAAACATCATCAGACACTTATAACGACTTATACAACACTAATGTATACATGCAATTTTACTTCGACTCTGACTGGACTCTCATGCTATCTGACTTTGTGCTGGTGGACTCGATCCCTAGTGATTGCATCAGTATCAATCCTCATGAGCTCGTCCTCCGAGAAACCTGCAAGATATAAAGACTGGGGTGGGGTTAGATCGCTATACGATCACAATGAGTGGACACACTTTCTTTAAACTGATTTTCATTTTATTGTTTTGATAACAGACTTATATTTTACGCTTTAGGGCGTTAGAAGATTTCTTTTTCAGTTATCATTCATATACAGTTATATTTTGAGAAAGTAAATGACTTTCAGAAACATTTTTTACAGTTTTAAGATTCAAAGTATGAGTTTTTATGTTTTTCGGGGCATGAGGTAAAAAACTCACCCCAGTATGTAACTTGACAGAGATGGAATTGACGGATATAGAGACATATGCACATGTAGAGGACTAGGGGGACGACGATACGTAACGTCCCTAGATCTTAGTTTCAGAGCTAGGATGACGGCATATGTTTGTGTACATGGACTCTAGTTCAGAGCTTGGGTTGTTAGACATTATGACCCATAGCGTCACTGTTTTGTAAATGATATTGTATTATTGTACAAAATTAACTATGTGATTATGAAATTGCCTTTTGCCGTTTTGTAATTTATTTACTTTGATATATAAATGGCGAAAGTCCATATGATTAATTCCGTATTGAGATGATATGAGACAATATCAATACATAAAGGTTTAAATCATTAAATATCCCTAGTCGGAGTATTATCGAGATCGGACATCGATAATGCGGAATAGACTAGTATTGCACTTGTGCATGTTGTGAGGGCACAACGGCATAGTTCTCATATATTTAAGTATAGGATACTTATGCAAGTGCGATAGGAGGTTGTGTTTTACCGATGGTACGGAAAACAGCTTCGCTCTGGATAGACCCCGCGGAATCCCATTGGTAGTATGTCTGCGTGTCTATGGGAGGCCGCATCAGGGTATGTGTATATGGTCTTAACCTGAGACTTGCATCGCTAGTACTTGCGACAATAGGTAAACTTTGGTTTTGGTGGTTGGGGGACCTTAACTGGTTCTGTGTTCACCTCTTCTGGGTTTATCAGGAATCGTAGTGCACTGGGTGTGATGTCAAGATGGAAGTGTCACTTCAGACATATGGAGTTGATGATCACGCAGGATACAGAACTAGTGCTCTATAAAAGGTTGCAACCGTCGGGACAATATGACTAGGTCAGTATTGCCCGATTTAAAGAGACTAGTTGCTTGATGTCCGATATATATTTCGTACGGGGCAGACACATTTCCAGCCCCAGGCCTAACATGTGATCGTCCGATACTGGATCGATGTACGCAATACTACGGTATACTACGCTTGATATAGATCTAATATTCCAGTAAGAATATTTTTGGAGAATTGGGTAGGCATGGCGCTTTGCTAGAAGCCAACCTTGTCTTGTAAATCGGTAAAAACGTAGTAGAGGTACGTACGTGTTTGGATTATCCAACGACCGTATTTACTGCCAACATATCCGGAGATCTCTTGGGTCGCTTCCTGAAGATTCACCTATGATGTTTGATTCGAACTTTATTAATCTTGGATTAATAACGGAGAAACTTTATCTTGGATAAAATGCCTTATTAGGAGAGAGAGAGAGATCGATTAATCTGGAATTAATCGATAAAATAATATATTCGATATATTATCAAACGAAATTAGATTTCGACGCGGAATTAAAATCGGATTTTAATTCGGGCAAACGAATTAATTTAGAATTAATTCATTAGCGAACTGAATAGTAATTTCGCAAGGCGTAATTATTTAATTCACGTCGCGACGGAAATTCGTTAATTTGGAATTAACGAAACCGAGCCCGAAAGTGCTTGCGGACACATTCGTATTTTGAATCGAATGATATCCGCAAATCACATCGCGATATCTCATTACTTAATACGAATAGATAGTGAATGTATCTAGTCACCTTTGAGGGATGATGCATTGTCTCTAATCTCAAAGTATGGTAATGATAGCAAATGATGGATTCATTTTGGAGGGAAAGCCATGCACGGTTTTGGAAGGATTTTTTGCATTAAAAAAAATTCTTTTGGTATTAGATATCACTTTAATTTTCATTTTCCTTGGTTATTCACGTTTTTGGCATGCAAAGGAAACAAAATAAAAAGTGAAACACTCTCCTCTCTTCCTCTCTTGCTCACGCCGTGAGCTGCACCAACAAGGCAGAAAATTGTTTTCTCATTCTCCATTTTTGCTAGCACAAGCAAGGAATCAAAGGAGGTGATAGGGAAACCACCTTGGAGCTTGGAATACACAAAGCTTGGAGCTTTCAACTCTTTTCTCCTCTTGGCCGAAACTTCAAGGATCTTGGAGCTTCAACCTTTGTTCATCTTTTCATCACAAAAGCTTTGTAAGTATGATTCCGCCATGCTTCAAGTTTATTATATATATTCATTTTGTTGTATTTCATAAGCTTAATCTTTCCTTGGGACTAATTATAGTAACCAACATGGGTGGTAGCATAGATCCGCACCCCTAGTTCTAGTTTGTGGCTATGCCCAGTTGAGTCATTTTCCTGGGCGTAGACCAGCAATTTCAGAGATTCCCAGTTGAGTCATTTTCCTAGGCATAGTGCGCCACCAGTTTCAGAGACCCAGTTGAGTTATTCCCGGACACGTCCAGTTGAGTCGTTTTCCTGGGATTAGAGCACCAGAGATATCTTTTTCAGAAGTTTTCATAAAAATGTTTTCAAATAAAAGAAGAGTATGGTTTTCAAGAAAGTTTTTAGAAGCAGATTTTTTCACATAAAAGATGTTTTGGAACCTAGGTTTTGAAACTAAAATTTTCATATTAGTTTCATTTTTTGTCCACTCATTTAGATCGTATAACGATCTAACCCCCACCCCAGTCTTTGTATCTTGCAGGTTTCTAGGAGGACAAGCTCAGGAGGACGGATACTGATGCAATCACTAGGGATCTTAGTGTTGTATAAGTCATTATAAGTGTCTGATAATTTTTTGTAAAGAATAGAACATTTGAGTATTCAGTTTTGAGAATTAAAAGCATTTTATATTGGGAGGGTTACACCCTAAACGAAGGGTGCCCTCAAAGGCACCCTTCCATGTATATTTAAATGAACCTTCATTGTTCTTTCAAGCATCCGAAATCCAGTACAAAAGTCTCATTCATTTGTTTTAGAGTCAGAGAGAGTTCCCACCATTGTCCTAGTTCAAGATCTTGTTAAGGAGTGGCCCTTGAACAAGAGTAATCCAAGTAATCTTAGGAGAAGGTTAGCCACAAAATCCGTAGAGCACCGAGACGGGGCTAATAAGTTCTTCAGGACTGAGGCAACTCGACTTGGACTACATTTTTCGTCAGTTTTCCACGTTTTCTTATTCTTTAATGCTTTAGGGTTTATGTTTAAGTTGACATGTTAGTGTAGATCTGAATTTGTGTTCTGGTTTGATTTGTTTAATGCATGTTATCTTCGTTTAATGACACTTAATTCACCAACAGTATATTCATGTTACAATAACTGTACGCATAATCTAAGTTTAGGACAAGAATAGATCACTTCAAATTATGTACGTGCATGTCACGAGGCTTAGGGAGATGACAATGTTGTCTCCTACCGGTCATGTCCTGGGAAACTGTGACGTGATAGTTTGGATACATAGATTTTTTTTCATGATCCGATTCCGATTCCAAACATTGAAAAATCGAAATGTAACGAAAAAATTTGATTCCTAACTGTTAGGAACCAGAACCTACCCGATTGGTTTCGATTCTGGTTCTGGATGTAAGTGTTCCTAGAATATGCCAAGATCGTCTAAGAGTGATTTGTGTGTGAATAAAATCAAAAGAGTTGCGGAAAATACTCACATTGATCGGATGATTTCAAAACTTTTTATGCATTTCAGTGGAAGCTCCAAGTCATTCTTGAGTGTTTTCAACACTTGGGTGAGTTTCCCTATCACCTTGATTCACTCCTTTAAGTGCTAGCTTGGAACAAAACGAAAGAAAAATTTCTCCTCCAAGAAGAAATGGAGTTCGGCATTTTGAGAGAGAGAATAAGGAATAGTTATTTGCTTATTTTGTTTCTTAAACAAAAGTGTTACACAAGTTGACTTGTCAAAAATGTGTATATGCTTTTTCAAAAGCAAAACAAAACACAAAGTGTGTTGGAGAAGCTATCATAAAATCTCTCAACCACTTCCATCAACTTGAATGACAAGTGATGTAAGTTGGTGGGTCCCACTCTAAATTCCAAATTTAAGTCGGACAATCCAACACGCAACTTCGCTCGGGCCCAGATTCGTTTAATTTCGAATTAAACGAATTTGCCGTTGCGACTTAATTAAATCCAATTTAATTAAATAATAATGTCTTACAATATTATTACGTAAGTCGCTTACGAATTAATTCTAAATTAATTCGTTCGCTAGAATTAAAATCTAATTTTAATTCCGAGTTGAAATCTAATTTCAATTTAATATATCTAATATATTATTTTAGCCCAATTAAATAAATTAAATAGAAAATTCCAATTTAACTATTAAATTTATTTTACTGATTAATTCCAAATTAACAGCGTTCTCTCCTCTCGACGAATTTAATCCCAGATAAATTCTCGACGCAATTAATCCCAGATTAATTCTTTCTTTTTTAATTAATCCCAGATTAATTTATTACCGTAATTAATCCCAGGTTAATTTTCTCTCTCATAATTAATCCCAGATTAATTTTATGTTCGAGTCAAATCTCAACGATGAATCTTTGGGAAGCGACCCAAGAGATACCTGAATATGTTGCCAGTAAATACGGTCATCCGACTATCCAAATACGTGCGTATCCGGTACCACGTTCTTACCGATTTACAAGACATGGTTGGCTTCTAGCAAAGCACCGTGCCTACCCAATTCTCCAGAAATATTCTTTAAATGAATATGTAATCTTTGTCAGGCGCAGCATACGTAGTATTGCATATTACGATCCAGTATCGATATCACATGCTAGGCCTAGGGCTGGAATTGTGTCTGCCCCGTACGAAGCATATATCGGATCTCTGGTAACTAGTCTCTGTAATCGAATAATCCTGACCTAGTCATATTATCCCGATGACTGCAGTACTTAAGAGTACTAGTTCCGTATCCTACGTGATCATTATCTCCATATGACTGAAGTGATACTTCCATCTTGACATCGCACCCAATACACTACGATTCTCAGTATACCCAGAAGAAGCGTACACAGAACCTGTTAAAGCCCCGGACGATCAAAACCAAAGTATACTGATTGTCGCAAGTATTAGCGATGCAAGTCTCAGGTTAAAGCCAAATACACCTACCCTGATTCGGACTCCCATAGACACATAGTCATCCTACCAATGGGATTCTGAGGGGTCTGTCCAGAGCGAAGCTGTTTCCGTACCATCGGTAAACAGAACCTCCTATTACACTTGCATGAGTATCCAATACCCAAATATATGAGAACTGTGTTGTTACACTTCCATAACACGCACACGTGTAATACTAGCTTATTCCGCATTATCGATGTCCAGTCTCGATAATACTACGACTATGGATATTTAATGATTAAATCTTACGTGGATTAATATTGTCTCATATCTTATTAATCCGGTACTAATCATACGAACTTTAATCATTTATATATCCTGGTAATCCAATTACAAATAATAAAAGAACAATTTCCTTTGTCACATAGTTAATTTGTACAATAACACCATGTTCTGTACAAATAGTGATGCTATGAGTCATAATTGTTCAACACTGGAATCAAATTTTCAATTAGGTTCTGTACTCAAAACTATTGCTCTCCCCTAATTTTGAATGTGTTTGAATATGTTGTGGCTGCTTCAACAACTAAATCGCTATATGTTTTCTACAAATTAATGAAAATTATGATTTATTAAATTTCAAAATTTTGTTAAATATGTTATACAAATTAATGAAAAATATGTTTTGTTAATTGAATAATTTTAATTTGTCCCATTTAAAATAAAAAAATACCTATTATTTTTTATGAAAATAAAATTTTTGCCCACATTGAATAAAAATTTCGGCTACGCCATTACATAAACCTACTAATTCAACAAATTAAGCACAGAAGCTCACTTTTGTAATCTAGGGGATTTACCAATTTTTATTGGATGTTGGTTGCTATTGACAGAATAGATACATAAATATTGAGAAGCAAATGGTGAACACACACTTTGTGCTAAATAAGTTACTTTATGTTGACATTAAACTCTGCCGAATCGAGTTCTCTATTTGCACGCTGCACAGCATAGAGAAATACAAATTTATGTAATACAAAAAAATTTTGATTGCACCGAGTCTCCGGAAATCAACCTGAATGCCCATACGCTGCAAGATATGAAAGCTGAATACTGTAGGCATCTTTCAACTCTGCTAGTACTTCTTCAATGGTCGGTCTCTGTGACGCATCTCTTTCGACAGATCTCACTGCAACTAACGATGCCTTTTTCATACTCTCCACATCGAAACTTCCCTTTAAGCTATCATCTGTAATCTCAAATGCACCTGCCTGTAAGTAGGGCTTGGCCTGCAGTTGAATTCAGAACACGATAACATAAACTCATGGAATGTCATCTACAATAGAACTTCCACAAACTAACTAGCTTATGAAAATGGAAGAATCTCAATTACCCATAACACCAAATTGAAGGAATCTGGAGTTCCAGAGTGACTCAATGGTTCTCGACCGCAAATGAGTTCCAAAAGAACAACACCAAAGCTGTACACATCACTTTTCTCAGTCAGCTGTTGTGTGGAGTAGTACCTGCCGAAAATGAATGAATGAACAAATAACATCTTCAGTATACAAGTCATCAGGAATCAATTAAAAAAAATTACTAAAATCTTACTCAGGATCGAGATAGCCAGCGGTGCCCTTCACAACTGTGGTAACATGAGTTGCATCTGCCTGAGTTACTTGTTTTGAGAGTCCAAAGTCACAAACCTTGGCATTCATATCTTTGTCCAATAGGATATTGCTGCATTTGACGTCACGGTGTATGATTCGGGGTGTACTTCCATTGTGTAGATAGTCCAATCCTTTAAGAAGGTTGAGATTCAATCGTGAAATGCTGATCTCTTAGATAAAAATGATTTGATATGAACAAAAGAACTCGGAGTTACATATCTGGTAGCTTTCATTCAGTTTAAAGAGTTAACTTATATCCCAAGGAAACTTGGATTTATAGCTTCTTTCCTAACAAATAATGTCTTTTTTTGCCAGGTATCTTCGGTTGGGAACAGAAATGGAGAAATGGACAAACCTTTCGCAGCATCAACAGCGATTTTGAGTCTGCGAACCCAGCTTAGTGAAACATTTTTACTGTTTGGACCTGAAAGAAACATCAATTATAGAATCATTTCCCCTCTTTTTAGCATTCCATAAAAATTCTTTAGATCTTTAATTCATGCTAGCATACCATAAAGGTGATCAGCCAATGATCCGCCTGGTAGATACTCATAGACTAGTATTTGCTGCTTTGATTCATAACAAAACCCTTCCAAACATACCAGATTTTGGTGACGAATTTGTGACAAGAGATGAACCTGCAGACAGTCAAAGATGAAGAAAAATAAGTAAACTCAAGTTTCACACACGCAGGCACACATTGATACACACACACACACAGAGGGAGATATAATAATGCCAGAGGATTTCAGAATGAACCTCGTTAATATAAGAATCAGCACCAAGTTGAGTTCTGTCAAATCGCACTTTCACAGCAACTAGTTTTCCATCTGAAAGCTTTCCAAGGTAAACAGATCCGAAACTTCCGCGGCCTATAACCTCCTTAAAGTTGTTAGTAGCTGCTTTAATTTCCTTGTAAGAGAAAACTCTTGCTGCATTCCAGTTTCGCAACTCTGTTGCTGCCCCTGGATATAGAAAATAACTTCATTAAAGATCAAAGTAATAAATTAATTTCCATGATTATAACAATGTGATATGTTACGTACTAGCTGAATATGTGACTTGATCAGATGCTCTCCTCCTCACATACAGGACTACTACAAGAGATGTGAGGAGTACAGCAAATAAGGCTCCTACAGTTGCTCCAAGTATAACAGCTATGTGATTATGTTTAGGGTGCTTCTTGTTTGTGACAATAGTAAATTGCGGTGTCTCAATTGAAGGACTAGATGAAACGCCATTACATGTCATTGTTGAAAAGGAAAGACACAGATTCCCTGATGTTCTGCACAAAGTTGCCGATGCGTCAGAATGCTACAATTTAAAAGACTGTAGAATGGTCAAGTAAGGGTACCAGTTCCATACCTAACTTCCAAGCTTTCTCTATTCAGAGACAGGGGGAGGGTACCCTCTAGTTTATTGTTTTCAACATTTCTGAAGAATTCAGAAGAGTGATACTTAGCGAACGAAAGTACCATATGATGTGATATTATAAGCTTACTTACAATAGATGAAGGTTCTTCAGCTCTCCCAGGCTGTCAGGAACTGTTCCCTGTAAACTATTTTGTTGCAAGTCCCTACATGTTGAGGAATTAAAATGCAATTTAGTACCGCCTTCAGGTCCAATATCCGAACCCATAATATGCCTTTTTATGAAGCATGCTAAAAGCCAAAAAGGGCTTATTCAGTCAGCACAAAAGACAGAACCTTAAAATGTGTGAAAAGACTCGAAACTTACAGAATTTTAAGGCTGACCAAGTTTTCCAGACTGGAACCAAAGGATGTCAGCCGATTGAAACTCAGGTTCCTGAAAATTTCAGTAAGGCAATGGTTATTTTGCTATTTAATTACAAAAGAATTAGGCCATAAATACTCTTGAGGCATTACAGTGTCTCAAGATGTTGCAGGCTATCCAAGTTCTGTATCTCTCCGGCTAGTGATGTGTTATGCAAATCCCTGTAGCATAAATCACCATGTGTAAGTAACATGTGTGAATAGAAAATAAAATGAAAATTTCAGATTTCTAATTAAGTGGTTACAGTGTTTTAAGATCCAATAAGTCACCAAATGTTGGGCTAATCGACCTCAAATTGACGCCTGAAAGCTCCCTACGAGAAATTTGTAAGTCCGTGACATTAGATCTTTAGGAAAAATTAACCCTGAGATAAGATTGATTAAGCAACAAAAGAAACAATTGTCTATTATGTGCATACAATGATGTAACAAGATTTCCTGCACATCCAACATGATCCCATGATTTGGGAGAGCATGGATCATCCTGCCATCCCAAATCCAATCCGGTAGACTGCTCAATAACCTGAAGTGCTGAAACTGCAAGTAAATTTGATAGATCGAGATGAACAAGTAAGTCAAAGTCAATTCAGGCTAGTGAGATAAAATAATCAAGCCTGTACTGCCAAAAGCAAATTTCATACCTGTTGTTGAGGAAGTTTCTTGGGGAATATCAACAAATTCATACACCTCAAGTGCATTGACCTGAGGGTAGAAGCTGATACTCTTAATTGTAATGTTCAAACTCTTGATTCCTTTCCACGTAAAATATAGAGTACCAGCTTCTGAGCTTTTCACTGTATAATTTGATTCTGCAACATCTCCATTAATCAATACATCAAATGTAGGGGAAACAGGAAGGATCCCGGCAAAATAGAGGACAATATAGTAGTCCCCAAGAGTATCTAGAGGAAAGTTGTAAGTCATCAAATCTCTTCGCGCCAGAACTCTTGCAGTTTGAAGAACCTCAGCAGGGGGACTCTCCTGAATACTTGATAAACTGAAGCTGACTACGAGGTTGAACCCGGATGACACATGAAATGGTGCATAGTCTTCATCAGCATCCCATATTCGATCATATGGATCCGAAGGGTACCTGTTTAATCTCAAATTGATCGAATAACTTACAGCAAATTCTTTTAAGCAATGTATGTTGAAAGTGTGTTTAAAACTCAAAGTTGTTACCTTATAGAGCCATTAGTGTAACCACTGTTGATCCGGTAACTCTTCCTAAGAAACTTACTGGGGGAATCACCGGAGCCATTGTGGTAAGCACCTTGAGGAAGTGGACGGATTTCAAGTGAAGATATAACAGGAGATCCACCATCTGGAACGCGGTGAAGACAAAACAAGATTGTGTTCTTAATAATTGGCCATACAAACTCTTCAGTCCATGGATCATTGGTGGCAAGGTTTATAGTACTAGCGATAGCTGTTCCAAGCGAGACAGAGAATGATGGGGGCTTATTTAGTCCGTCATAGTTCCTGTACAAAAATTTGGCTCTAACAAGAACCAATGAAGACACATTCTTCACAGGTAGCCTATAACATGTTTTAACTTGTGAATCTGGGAAAAATCGAACTGGGGCACTCAATGATGAGGTGCCCTCAACATAGTTAATAATAGTTGTGTTGCCTGTACTTATGTATGCACTATCTGATAGCCATGAAATATTGGATGAATCAACATAGTTTGCAGTTCCACCACAAGATAGACTCAAGAAACCTGTCAGATACACAGCAAACAGGTCAAAATAAGTTTCTCATTTGCTTTGATTAAGTAACCTTTAAATTGCTTGGATTCATAGCTTTAGGCACATCAACTCTCATAGTTTTATTCTTGCCGTGGATTGTAAATCCACATCCCAACATTCTCCCAAGCGATGTGGGATGTGATAACAGAAGTCTAATATAAATTATACGCACTTGAAAAAAAAAAAGATTAGTAGACAAACTGCAACATACCATCTTGATCACAGAAAGCAACTAGCCAAAAGCCACAAAACAGAATGAAACCGAACCAGAAGCAGTTCTTGCCATAGAAACAGAATCCACCTGAAAATATATCTCCACAAATGAAAACGCACCTATTTATTCAAAGAAACAGCCCACATTTGAGGCATTAAAATAAAATGGCTCAACTAATAGAAAAATGGGAAAAATGCAAGTATGATGGGAAGTGGGTTCTTCTTTTTGTTGGGGTGACAAATTGATGAGGGAGTTGGTACTACAATAAGTAAAAGAGAAGAGTGAATGTAACGGAAAATTTAAAAAGAAAGGTTAATGATAAGTGTGTGGTGAGAGTGGAATTCATTATTATCGTTTCTAAGTAATGTGATGATTGTTTCTTATTATTGATGCACTTATATGGCTTATATACATAGTTTGTATACATCATTAATATGTATCTTGTAACGAATTTAATTTTTTTAATTTAATTCCACATTTTCTCAAGATAAATTTATATATTGGATGTGTCTTTTGGGTGCGCCTTGGGTGTAAGTAGGGATGGCAGTGGGTAGGGTATGGTGCGGGTTTGCCATTACCAAACCCGCACCCGCATATGTAAATGAATACCAAACCCGCACCATACCGTTGCGGTTTTAATTTTCATTACCAAACCCGCACCGCATATAAAAATAAATACCAAACCCGCAATGGTACCCAACGGATTTTTCGGGTTTTTAAAATATTGAATTATTTTGTGTTCTTAATAATATATTTTTTAATTAAATAATTTATTTTAATTGCTAGCTGTAGTTTTCACATTTATTTTTCATTTGACATATCAACATGCAATGTATGTAATACGTACATAAATAATATAATGTATGAAAGACTCGGTACCATATGTTTATTTTTTCATATAAACATAATTAAAACGAGTTCGATTCTTCCTTCATAATTATAATGATCAAGTTTTCCAACTCAATCGACAATAAGCTAAAAAGTAATCACCAACTTTTGGTCATATTTTTATGCTAAGTGTAATGAAAGTGATGCTTACAAGACTCAAGTGTTGTAAGTGTAATGAAGAGCAGGAAAGCTACGAAGTTGTAGCAAACACTAGCTTATTTTACTTCCTCGTTTCTGATCATGTGAACTAATCAAAATTTTGTATTATAATTTTATTAACAAGTGTGATTAAAAAAAAACAATAATAGTCATGCAAAAATCTCCAGTTGGGCAGGTTGCGGGTTGCGGCTGAGTGGGAGTGAACTGTGGAATAATGTTTTAGGTTTAGGTTTTGTTAGTTGTTTTTGTATGAATGTTTTTTTATATTGTCCTAAAAATATTAATTAAAAAATAATATTGCGGGTTTGTGGATACCCGCAGCGATACCCGCATTTTTTTTCTTAAATACCAAACCCGCACCGCACCCGCAGCGGGTTTGCTTTAAATTACCAAACCCGCACCGCACCCACTAATATATTACCAAATCCTACCCATTGCGGGCGGGTTTTTGCGGGTGCGGGTTGGTGGGTAAAATTGCCATCCCTAGGTGTAAGTCTATCATCATTGTCTTGCAACACCTATCACTGAGGTACTAATAGGTATACACACAAATGACGGCAGAACTCATAATTAGCCACATGAACTCTTATCCAACATCTCAATAACCCATCAACTTTTATTTTCACACTTTTAAAAACTGTGTTAATGGGTGAAAATAAAAGTTTGATGGGCTATTGAGATGTTGGATAAGAGTTCAGGGGGCTAATTATGGGTTCTGTCCACAAATGACATACCCACAGACATACATGCATACATACATACATCAAATGTGTCATGAGTTTGTCCCATTCCAATTATAGATTCGGGACGAAAAATCATTATGAATCCCATATCTAACTTTGAATCGAGAAGAAAAAATCATATGGAATCCCGGACCGAATGATTCGGAATCCCAAATAAGATAAGAACTCATGAATTTTTAGATAAAAATTTAGAATTCGAGATGAAAATCAATCAAAATTTTTATTCAACTTAAAAAATCATCTGAATTTTATATTAAACAATAAGAAATTTAAAATTTGAATCGAAATTCAAGATATTCTACTATCCTACTTATTACTCTGTCACATTTTGATGATATGGTTGTCATTGATAGTTCATACAATATATATGTTGTTTGGATGTATTGATTGAGAACCATGCATCTAAAATCCTTTAGTTTTTAATAATAAGACAAATAAATCTGAGAGTTGTAATTAGTGGCGGGCACTTAATGGAGCTGGCATAAATGCAATGTTGAAAATTCAGTAATCTTTTTGTCTTTGCTTTCAGTTTTAGTTTCATTCTCATGTTTCTTTTATCTAAAGGAAGCTAAAGTAAAGCTACTTTGAAGACTTTTTTTTTGTCTTCAATAATTTCACCATTTAAGATTCTCCAAATGGCCTTCATTTTTCATGAATGAATTATGAAAGTTCCTTTTTTTTCTTAGCTAACGGTTCTTTTTAAAAAACAAAAAACAAAAAAAAAAAAAAAAAAAAAAAAAAAAAAAAACAAAACAAAACAAAAGAAGATGAAGATAAATTTGTTTGTTGAAATTCAAAGCAAAAGCTCAAAGGCATCCTAGAAAGATAAATTTTCCACTGCAATGGGAGAAACCGAAGGTTTAGTGAGACGTATAGATCAAGTTTTAATAGGCTTACTAAGTTTAATTAAAGATTAACTACAAAAAAAAAAAAAAAAGGATAATAAAATACTAAAAGTGAAATATACGTGAGGATTTTTGCATGGCTGAGTTCAAATTCCTTCGTCCACAGATCGTACCTAGATTTTGAACAAATCACTAAGTTTATAAATATTACAACTATCATATTTATTAGTTCCATTTTTATTGGCAATATGCGTAACAAAACAATTTTAATTGAGTTGTAATGAGTTTTAAAGATCTCGGTAATTGAACAAGTATTTGGACAAAATCAGATGTAGTTATCTGAGGGATGTATACTCATTTGCATATTCTAGATATTTAGAGCTCAAATTTACATGAGGTCAGTTGCATTAGAAATTAGACTCGGAGACGATCGCGTACATATAAAGAACGCATGATTTGACTAAGGGACGAGAAAGTTACAAGCATTTTAAGTTACCCCTGAAAATCAGTCCGTGACCCGTGTTCGTATGGCGTTCGTATTTTCGTTCGAAAGTTTTGCAGCATAAACTTTGCGTTTGACTTGCGTTCGAATTCCTTGCGTGAGTATGATACTTTAGACACGTTTTTAAGTACCTATATAAACAAACATTGATCCACATTCACAGGTGTTGAAAACACATTATCTTGAGCCTAAAAACATTCTTAGTTTTTAATCTTCTAGTTCTCACATTGAAGACTTATTTTCTTTTCTTATCTTCTTTGTTTGTGGTGAGATTAGGGATGACAAAATCTGGATCGGGATCCGGGTCTTGCTAGACCCCGGTCCGGATCCGGAAGTATTTTCATTGCCCCAGGTCCGGACCAGAACTCAGGTAAATATACAGGGGTCCGGACCCGGGTCTACCCAGTCTGGACCCAGGTCTACCATGTCCGGATCTGGATACCCATTTTTTTTTATTTTTTATTTTTTTTTAAATTTTTAATTGTATTATTTTATATTTATATTTATATTTTGTCAATTTTATTAATTTTATTTCAATTCTTTTAATTTTTTTAATTATACTGAGTTAAGGAAGGTAAAGAATTGATGTTGTTGCATTATTGAATTATGACATGTCTTTTGATATCTTACATGTGTGTTCTTTCTTCTATTCCACAGTATCTATGCAATTTTATGATGATTTTCTTTGTGTATGTATCAAATCATTTGATAACCTCTGGTTAAAAATTGCAGCTTTATGCTTCTTTTTGGTCTCTGATGAGCATAAATGGAATTTTTAATTTCATTTTATTGTTGGTTGTTTTTAGTCCCACAATGGAAACCCACGAGTGCACGGTTGTATTTGAATAATTTGAATGAAAATTGAGAATTGTTGGTTCAATATGAGTTACATGGTGAGTTCTATTGATGGGGAGTTTATTAATTCTGGACTTAGTTCTGGCAGAGTGTTTTTGAATCAGTGTTTATACAGACTTATGTTTATGGCATGTCTTTTTTATACCTTTTGTTCTGTAAATTATGTCCTTTTGATACCTTTTGTTATGTAAATTGACTACCATTCTAGACTTAGTTTATACAGACTTTCATACCTTTTGTTCTTACTTGACTACCATTCTGGACTTAGTTTATGTGTTTTTGATATTTTAGTTCTTGGCCTTTTAATATTATCAGGCCTTTTAATATTATCAACCATCAGATGTTCTTTACTTAACAAGTGACTGAATGCAGAAACTTTTGACAGTTACCATGTGTTCTTTCATTTGATTTGAGGGGTGCTAGTTCTGTGAGTATCGTTACTGTAGTGAATATATGAGTATGATGCAATTTACATTTTCTGTCTTATTCTTATCTAAAATTTCTGTTATGATGTATTTTGCAGTTGATTTGTAATCATAATGTCGTCTAGCACAAGTGCACATTCAGTGGAATGACGACGTTGCCGCAAATGCCCCAACAGATACCAAAAGTTATGGACTTCTAGTACATCACGGAATCCAAATCAAAAATTTTGAAAATGCAAGGATTGTCTGGCCTTCGATTGGAATGACGATGATCAATGGGCGGAAGATCGAAAAGGCAAAGACGGTAATAATAATATTTTAATAGGTGAAATTCGGAAGTTGAACCACGAGATTAGTCTCATTAGGGATGAACTACGAAATCGAGAGATTAGTCTCATTCAAAAATATGCAGCAGAAATAATTATTTTCCTAATACTATGTATCATATTTATAATATGTTATTTGAGTTAAGAAGAAATATCGACAATGTATAATATGTTATTTTATTGAAGAAGTTTTTATTGAGCATACTTTGAACAAACTTTGATCATATTTTCACATATTTGAGCATTCTTTGAGCATACTTTGAACCAAGCACTCGTTATGGCATCGAAACTAACGATTGAATTAACAAACAAACATAACATATAAAGTCTGGTGAATTGATTTAAGAAAATGTGGATTACATTTAAATTCTATTTCAAAACTCTAGTCATCTGGACAACTTCAAGACATTGGAAAAGTAATTTATGAAATCCTCCAAATGAATCAGCATTTATATTGGAGTAGTAATTGCTGAAATCCTCCAAAAGAACCAGGCATGACAGAAGTGTCATGTAGTGTGATGCATATTGCAAATGAGTTAGACAATCATATATAATCTAATGCATAATTAGAACTGTTGTATCGATTTTAAACATACCTCATTAACGGCTGGTGCAATGACAAGAACATATGGTGTCAAGGCATGAACATGTTCAATCTGCATGCAAATTCAAATAAGATGTCAGTTACTTTAATAAACACATTTAACTGTACAAAATTACAATAATCTCATACACACCTACTGTTTTCTTTTTCTTTATTTCTTAAATTTTATAGATTGCAGCCTTCGAGTGTGAGGACGACCTTTAGCACGAGTAACTTCTGGATCACTAATGCTTTCAACTACAGTTTCTGAACTCCCAATAGTATTACAACAACTTTTTTTAACACCAAAATTTTGTTTTGCTAAATCTTTCCATATAATATCAATCCAATCTAAAACATAATTAGAACTTTCAATATCTCCTGTAACCTTATCTGCAACCTTAATGAAACTAGCACATATTTTTTCATATCTCACTTGTTCATCTGTAGAAATCCATATATTATAGCTAATTTTCACCCTACTATGACATCGATGAACATCTTTTCGCCATCGTCTTAGAATATACTTGTCTGGCAATAATTCTACGTTATTACGTATCATGGTTGTAACGGCATGCCTGCAGAGAATTCCTCTAAACTGAAACCTTGAGCAACTACAATTAATTTCTCCTTTCTCTTTGTCACTGTAAACTTTAAAGAAATTTCTTTTTCCCCCCCACCAACTTTGACATCTTCTTTTACTTCATGTTCTGATCCCACTGAATTGACAACTTCGCAATACATCTTTCTAATAAACTCTTGTTGAAATTCTTTGAACTTTGCAATGGTAAAAACTGTTGGGTTTTCTAGGTTAAACCAAGATCAATTAAGCAATGAAACATGTGAATACATCAAAATAAAGTAGCAGAAATACTCACTTTGATCGGCTAAGTGGATGTGTAGACAATAAAATTTTCCTCCTTGAGTTTCGGCCAAGCCCTCCTTGTGTGGATCTTCAAGCTCCAAGCTTTGAGTGTTGATTCCAAGCTCAAGGATTTGTTTCCCTATCATATTTGAATGACTCCATTGATGTGCTAGCAATGGAGATTTTTGCCACAAAAATCACCTCTTCTTCCTTTGATATTTTCGGCCAAAGAAGAAAATTGGGAGAGTGTTTTTGGTTCTAAAAATCGTGACAGAGAGAGAGTTAGATGAAGTGTGTTGACTTGTTTTTTATTTAAAAAATCAAATTCAAGATATACCAAAGTTGGTATATGTCCATCACCTTTTCACTTTGTGTGAATAACAAGCAACCTTCATTTCATTCACTAATTTCCATCACCAAAAAGGTGAATGAATGAATAGTGATGTGACTTGTGGGCCCCACTTGATTCAAAATCCGAGTGGGCCCGCAGCACATCCCGGGCTTGGGTTCGCTAATTCTGAATTTACGATTTTCCGTTGCGACGTAATTAAATCAAATTTAATTAAATAATTATGCCTAGCAAAATTACTATTCACGTCGCTAGCGAATTAATTCTAAATTAACTCGTTTGCCCGAATTAAAATCTAATTTTAATTCCGCGTCGAAATCTAATTTCGTTTAATATATCAAATATATTATTTTATCGATTAATTCCAAATTAATCGTTCTCTCTCTTTAAATAGTATTTTATACTAGATAAAATATCTCCGTAATTAATCCTAAATTAATTTTCTCTCTTTTATAATTAATCCCAGATTAATCATGTCCGAGTCATACGTCATCGGTGAATCTTCGGGAAGCGACCCATGAGATCCCTGGATATGTTGGAAGTAAATCTGGTCATCAGACTATCCGAACACGTACGTACCTAGTACTACGTTTTTACCGATTTACGAGACATGGTTGACTTCTAGCAAAGTACCGTGCCTACCCAATTCTCCAGAAATATTCTTAATGGAATATATAATCTGTATCAGACGTAGTATACGTAGTATTGCGTATTACGATCCAGTATCAGATGTCACATGCTAGGCCTGGGGCTGGAATTGTGTCTGCCCCGTACGAAGCATACATCGGATTTCTGGTAACTAGTCTCTATAATCGGATAAACATGACCTAGTCATATTATCCCGATGACTACAGTACATAAGAGACTAGTTCCGTATCCTACATGATCATCATCTCCATATGACTGGAGTGATATTTCCATCTTGACATCACACCCAATACACTATGATTCTCAGTATACCCCGAAGAGGCGTACACAGAACCTGTTAAAGTCCCGGATGACTAAAACCAAAGCATATTGATTGTCGCAAGTATTAGCGATGCAAGTCTTAGGTTAAGACTAAATACACCTACCCTGATTCGAACTTCCATAGACACATAGTCATACTACCAATGGAATTCCGAGGGGTCTATCCAGAGTGAAGCTGTTTCCGTACCATCGGTAAACACAACCTCCTATCACACTTGCATAAGTATACAATACTTAAATATATGAGAACTATGACGTTATGCTCCCACAACGCGCACAAGTGCAATACTAGTCTATTCCGCATTATCGATGTCCAATCTCGATAACACTACGACTAACGATATTTTAGTGATTAAACCTTAGTGGATTAATACTGTCTCATATCTTAATAATCCGGAACTAATTATATGGACTTTTATCATTTATATATCCCGGTAATCCAATTACAAATGATAATAGAGCAATTTCCTTTGTCACATAGTTAATTTGTACAACAACACCATGTTCTGTACAAATAGTGATGCCATGGGTCATAATTATCCAACAATCTCCCACTTGGCCTATAGCCAATCACTCAAGTGTCTTACACCTGAACTATGTACGGTTCGCTCAAACTTCTGCTGAGAAACTACTTTCATCAGCGGATTTGCAAGGTTATCATCTGATGCGATTTATTCGATCATCACATCACCACGATGTTTGATCCGACAAATCAGATGAAATAATTGAAGTATATATTTGGATCGTTGATGAGACCATTAATTCTTTAGCCTGTGCTGTAGCCTAGCTCAGCCGCTAAAAAAACTACACCTAATCTAATTAGGATTATTATAGATCCAATTTGCTTCTATTGCTGCCTTAGCTACATCAATATTCCGCTTTTATTGTTTATTCGGCAACAGTATCTTGCTTGGAAGATTTCCATCTCACTGTTCCTTTATTCAAACTATATAGTACCATTTATTACGATTTATATTCATTTTTGTCGGTTTGGAAACTTGCAACGGTGAACCCAGTCACTTCAAATTCTCCTCCTCCATAGCTTAAGAAAGCATCCTTAGATCATCTAAGATACTGAAGGATGTTCTTAACATCAATCCAGTGATTATCACTTGGATTGGCCTGATTGTGACTCCATATGCTCAAAGCATATGAGACACCAGGTCGCGTACATATATTTCAATGTACGAGTTCTCGGAGAGTGCCAACAACTTTCATATCTATCCCAGTAGATCATTATTCATAGAATAAATATTGTCTCTCCCATGTAGTTTACGGAGAATTTTTTATGAAAGCCAAGCTTTCACCGATTATATTATGGGAATATCATTTCCAAGAAATGATATATCATCTTTATTTAGGACAATCACTGTTAGTGCGCTCCCACTAACCTCCTCATATACACAAGAATCATTTTCGTTTTGAATTAAATCATATACCATTATGATTACATCAAAACGATAGTTCCAAGAACGCAATGCTTGCTTCAATCCATAAATGGATCGATTTAACTTGCAAACCTTGTTTGCATGTTTTGGTATGACAAAACCATCATGATGTTGATAAACATCCTCCAAAAGGTTTCCTTTTAAGGAAAGCGGTCTTGACGTTCAACTTCCATATTTCATAAATGAAACATGAAACATTTATTGGACAGTTATGACCCATAGCGTCACTATTTGTACAGATCATGGTGTTGTTGTACAAATTAACTATGTGACAAAGGAAATTGCTCTCTTATCATTTGTGATTAGATCACCAAGATATATAAATTATAGGAGGTCCATATGATTAGTTCCTGGATTGAGATGATATGAGACAGTATCAATCCACGAAGGATTAATCATTAAATATCCCTAGTCAAAGTATTATCGAGATTGGACATCGATAATGCGGAAAAGACTAGTATTACACTTGTGCGCGTTGTGAGGGCATAACGACATAGTTCTCATATATTTGGTATATGATACTCATGCAAGTGTAGTAGGAGGTTTTGTTTTATCGATGGTACGGAAAACAACTTCGCTCTGGATAGACCCATCGGAATTCCATTGGTAGTATGACTATGTGTCTATGGAAGTCCGAATTAGGGTAGGTGTATTTGGTCTTAACCTGAGACTTGCACCGCTAATACTAGCGACAATCAATATACTTTGGTTTTAGGTCGTCTAGGGCTTTAACAGGTTCTGTGTACGCCTCTGCTGGGTATATTGAGAATCGTAGTGTATTGGGTGTGATGTCAAGACAGAAGTATCACTCCAGTCATAGTGGAGATGATGGTCACGTAGGATACGGAACTGGTTCTCTTATGTACTGCAGTCATCGGGATAATATGACTTGGTCATGATTATCCGATATAGAGACTAGTTACCAGAGATCTGATATGTGCTTCGTATAGTGCAGACACAATTCCAGCCCCAGGCCTAGCACGTGACATCCGATACTGGATCAAAATACGCAATACTACGTATACTACGCCTGATATAGATCAGATATTCCTGTAAGGATATTTCTGGAGAATTGGGTAGGCATGACGCTTTACTAGAAGCCAACTTTATCTTGTAAATCGGTATAAACGTAGTACTAGGTACGTTCGTGTTCGGATAGTCCGACGACCGAATTTACTGCCAAAATATCCGGGGATCTCATTGGTCGCTTCCCGAAGATTCACCGATGACGTATGACTCGCACTTTATTAATCTGGATTAATTAAATGAGAGAGAATTAATCTGGGATTAATTACGGAGATATTTTATCTAGGATAAAATATTTATTAAAGAGAGATAACGATTAATTTGGAATTAATCGATAAAATTAATATATTCGATATATTAAACGAAATTGGATTTCGACGCGGAATTGAAATTAGATTTTAATTCGAGCGAACGAGTTAATTTAGAATTAATTCGTTAGCGACGTGAATAGTGATTTTGCTAGGCATAATTATTTAATTACGTCACAGCGGAAAATTCGTTAATTTGGAATTAGCGAACCCGAGCCCGAGAGTGTTTGCGAGCGCACTCGCATTTCGAATTCAAGTGCGGCCCGCAAGTCACATCAAGCGTCAAATCACTAGTCAATCGATTGATGTGATGTCTAATCACTTTGAGTGACTTGACAACTTGTCATTGTGATTGATGGTGGTAGTTGGAAAAGCTTTAATTGCTTTGACTTTTTGGTAGCAAAAATTGGTATTAGATTTTGGGAAAATCAATTACCAATTTTTTGAAACAACCAACGCAAATGGAGGACTCCAAACCAATCACTGCCGACCGCTCAAGGAGGGCAGAAAATATTTTTTTGTTCTTCGTAGCATCGCTCAACCGCTCGATGTAAGTATTCTGCAACTTCCTCGATGTATTCGCACTTTGTTTCTTGCTTGATATTCGATCCTCGGGACCGTAGATTTTCCCAACAATGGTATCAGAGCGAGTTAAAAGCATGAAACTTGATTTAGGGTTAAAATTGGGTAAAATATATTTGAGCATGATTTGATGAAATTGGATGATTGAGTATGCTTAAATGTAGTTTAATTGAAGTTTGATTGGATTAATTTCATGAAAAGTTGTTTGGAATAATTTTCCCCAAAATCTTTGGCTTGGCCGAGATTGATATAAGCCCTAATGTCTTGGAATTTTTGATTTTTGATTCATTGGATGACTTGAAATCAATTGGGAATGTTGATTTAAAGTTGAATTGAATTCAATTGGATTGGATTTGAAATTGGACAAAATATACCCAAATTACCGAGACATATATGAGCATGAAATGGGTTTGATTTTTGTTAAAATATGTTGGACATGTTTTAATGTTGATAAGCATAATTAATTAGGCTAATTGGTGTTTTGGAAATATTGATTTGGGTAATTAATTATTGCAATACACTTTGGTTAATTAAATATGAAATTTGGAATTTTGTAGTTTAATTTATTTGCTTAAATTGGATTTGGGCTTGAAAAGTTGTAATTGGGCTTATTGGGCTTGGTTGTACCAAGATTGGTTTAGGCTAAATTGGTTGGATCCAATTGGGCCCAAAACCATTTCCATAAAGTCCAATTATGACTAATGGACCTTTAACTTTAATTGGGCCTAATAGGCCTAAATTGGTTTCTAAGCATATAAGGGTGATTCCTTTAAATGGGCTTTAGTCTTTGGGTTTGACCCAAGTTGACCAAAAGTCCATGCCTTAAGAAATTAATTAAAAGCCCATTGGACTTTAACTAAATTAACATTGGATGTTAATCGGGCTTTGAGACCCGTAACGATTAAATTTGGAATTTAAGTCGTAAAGATTCGTTAATAAAGTGTAAATATTTAATTTGGAATTAAATAGTGAATTAGTATTAAATACATATTAAATTGGATTTAAAGTTGTAGTTTAATTTAATTCAAGAATTCGTACTTTGAGTACTTATTCGAAAAATAAGTTGGACTCGTGCAAAATCAAATCGTTGTTTGAACATTGGATGGTCATTAATTATCAGATTAATTAATTGGATTAGATTGATTGATAACATGCTTGTGTGAATACATGGTTGCGATGCATGAATAATGTATATCAGATGGATATTAGATGGGTGGGGCAATTTTGGAAATTGTTGTAATAAATTTAGAATTTATTAATTGGACCTGCGTGTCCAGCCTATTACCTACATACTATTTGTATTTCTCTTCTCACCTATTCCCCTCAATGTAAATGAGGTTTCTTTAGAAGTGTTATGTAACGGGTAGAAGTAATACTTGTGCTAGCGGGAGAGAGGAAAGAGAGAGATTTGATCTAGGATCAATGTGTAAAGTATCCATCCGCATATCATTATTATATTTATTTACGCGCTTTATTATGTGTTTAGAATGCATGTTTAAGGGTGTATGATGATGAGACCTTAACAAAGATAATAAATTAGTTGCCAATTTGCACGCGAAAAACCCTCACAAAATATTAAGCATTTTTCCTTCCATTGAGTGATTCTTACTCAAGATCTAAGACTGGCATTGGTTTGTTGGCCAAAGTCAAGACCTTTGTCAGTCGAGGATGTGTTTGAATCACAAGAGCTTTGTTCCATATCAGTGTCTTGTCCAAGTTGTGATTTGTTGGCCAAAGTCAAGATCACTTCTTGTCCATCAACATTGATTACGAAGCTTTCCAAGGTCAATGGGTCACGCTTAACTGGAATCACTAAGTTTGTTGTGCCAAAGCCACGGCTTAGTTGATTCAGAGGAAAAAGGTTAGGTAATATATTGGATATATTGGAATATATAAGATATATGTTTCGGACTTGGATGTCCCCCTACTGGATCTAGGAATTGGATGGGATCCAATTGATCTTAGAGATCTACCTAGTTAATTATCATACAATTTGTTGGACAAAGTCAAGATTGTGTGCTATTTAACGAAATCCTAGCCCACTAGGAAACATGGTTTCCCGAGTACTCGACAGAGGGTTAGAGGCTCGCCGAAAATTAGTGGGAGGCAAGTATTAAATTTGCAATATTCGTTTAGTTACTTGCCATACGCGCTCAATATCATTTTTCGTCAAATAAATTAATATATTAGTTGGACTAATATTTAAACGTTTTTTTAAAACAGTTGGACTGTATTCAAACTATTTCATTTATAGTTGATTATATAATTTGATTATAGTAATCAATATATTTGATTTAAAAGCTTAATTATAGTTGATTTTATAATTGAATTATAGTAATCAATATAATTGAATTTAATCAATTAAATTATAGTTGATTATATAGTTGGACTATAGTAATCATTATAATAAATAGTACCTGAAATCGTTGATTAAATAGTTGGACTATTAGAATCAAGATAATTGAAAGATTAACGTTTAAAACATAATCTTAGGGAAAATGTTTTTAAATGGTTTAATTTTCAAAATTGGGAATAAATTTCAGGATGGTCCTGGAAACTAATAAGTTACTTTATTTGATAAAATAACATATTAGGCCTAAGCCCGGAGTTAAGCAAATAATGGAGCATGATATTTGGAATATTCATGTGATGATAACTTTAGTACTTAATCCATTAAGCTTGCCGAATAGACTCCTTAATTTCTTAATCAGAACTAAGGATTAGATCCTTAAAGTATGATAATGAAATTGAAGGATCTTCATAGATCTATTCTTAGATCTTAGAAGTACTAAATTGCAATAGTAAACTCTTGGAGAGTTAATGGCTATACTCAAGGAGTCAAAGCCAAAGTTTGCAATGAGGCAAAAAGCGCAAGGCGCGCACTTTATTTCGACATTCCGGAAGGCCAAGGCTTAGCCATAGGCTTCTGGGGTACCGAAAATGGCAAAGGCAAAGTCATTATAATCTTCTGGGAAGATAAATGATATATCCCAAAATGTCTGGCTAAATTATGGCAAACGGGATCGCGGAAGCGTGACTGCCATTTGGACAATGCAGATATGAAGGAATTGAAGAATGGGCAAGGCTCCGACTTCAAATATGTTTGTCATAAATATGTTCACTGCTACTATTAAAATTAGATTTTAGATACTGGAAGTGATACATAAATATGTACTGGTGTGTAGAATCTGCTATGAGCAGGATACTGACTTCAGATGAGATTTATCTGCGAATCGGAAACGGGACGAAAGTCATTATTTTAACCGTAGATACCTAAGTTTAGGAACTACCATTCGGGTGTGTACTTAAATTAGGAAACTGTTAAAATATAACTAGTTTGACTAGATACATTATCTCTATATCAGTGTATAATCCCTTGCGGGTATACCTTTATATTCTAGAACACTAAAGTGTTTTATTATATAAAGCTGATATTGAGATAAACACATTAGATGTGAGTAAAAGAATTTATATTTTGAATATAAATAAATCTCAAACGTATAACATGATAAACAAATAGCTTAAACTGAATAAATCAGTTAAAACTTAATTGTGGCATTGTTGTCTGGGACACAATTAAACAAGACTCATATATCCACACTTTCGAAGAGTGGGTACTAGGACAGATTTGATTATATTCAAATAATGCATACGAATCTAGTATATTAGGCAAAGTGCCTAAAACACTCTTTACTTGGTAAAAGTGAAAATGCCACCGATCTGTTAGCCCTAGTTCATAGTGAAGCAAGTGGGCCCATGTCTAGCTAGGCTAGAGGTGGATATGAATATTTCGTGACCTTTACAGATGTGGCATCGCGTTATGGTTATGTGTCTATTTTAGAACACAAATTGGAAACTTTTAAAGTTTCGACACGAAATAGACAAACAGATCGGCTAAAATATTATACCATCACGGTTAGATCATGATGAAAATACTTAAGCAATAAGTTTCTTAAATACTTGAAAGAGTATAGTGTTCTTTCAATGAGGACTCCTCCCGGAACACGTCGATGACGGTGTGTCCGAACAGAGTAACCGCAATTTGTTGGACATGATAAGGTTAATCATGAGTCGCTTTGAGCTACCATTTCCTTCAACGGATATGCATTAACAGTGCATAACTTATTTAGAATAAGGTTCCATAAAAATCTATTAAACTGATTTCATATTAGATATGAACAGGAAATAAACAAGTTTTTCTCATTCCTGAAGATTTGGGTATGCTAGGCATATGTTTGGATGATACCAAACTAGAACCCAAATTGGATAAGTGCCTAAATTGTAGGTTATCCTAGGGAAACCAAAGTATAGTACTTATACAACTCACAAGAGAACAATGTAATTGTTGCTGACCATGCGGTTTTCCTAAGAGGAATACCTATATGCAGTGGTAAATGAGAGGATAGTAAAACTCGATGAAAATCATAGTAATACTATTCCAGGCACCGAGTCCTTAATGGGACACAAATAGTTCATCAAGGATGAAACTATACCAATAATCTTCGAATACACAAGAACCGCGTAAGTCGGAGAGAGTCAGAAAAAAACCTGGGGTATGGGTTTCTGATCTCACCTCATAAAGATGTCAATCTTATTGAGGAATACGAACTGACTACGTATGAGGAAGTGATACAAGGTATCGACTCCCTATTATGGCAAAGTGCCATGAAATCCGAAATGGATTCCATCTATTCCAACCAAGTTTGGATACTAGTTGATGTACCAAAAGGCATTGTGCCTATTGGTACTATATAAGTCTTCAAGGAAGACATACATAGAAGGCAATATACCAACGTACTAAGCTAGGCTTGTAGTGGAAAGGTATCGTTACCAACATTGTGTAGATTACGATGAAACCTTTTAACTGTTGCCACGGTAAATCCATTTGGATAATGCTTGCTGATGCTGCATGTTTCATTTATGAAATATGGCAGCTAAATGCCAAAACCGCTTTCCATAACGGAAACCTTTTGGAGGATGTTTTCAACATCCCGACGGTTTTGTCGTACCATAACTAGCAAACAAGATTTGCAGGTTATTCGATCCATGTATGGATTAAAGCAAGCATAGCGTTCTTAGAATTATCATTTTGATGTAATCATAATGGTATATGATTTAATTCAAAACGAAAAAATGATTCTTGTGTATATAAGAGGTTAGTGGGAGCGCACTGACAATGAAAGTCCTAAATAATGATAATATATCATTTCTTGGAAATGAAATTTTCATAAAACAATCTGTGAAAGCTTGGCTTTCGAGAAAAATTCTCCGTAGAATTCTTGGGAGAAACAATCTTTATTCTAGGAATAAAGATCTACTGTGATAGATTTAAAGTCGTTAGTAATCTCCGAGAACTAAAACATTGATAAATGAACGCGACCTTGTGTCTCATACACTTTGAGCATATGGAGTCACAATCAGGCCAATCCAAGTGATAGTCACTGGATTGATGTTAAGAACATCCTTAAGTATCTTAGAGGAACTAAGGATGCTGTCTTATACTATGGAGAAGGAGAACTTGAAGTGACTAGGTTCACCGTTGCAAGTTTCCTAAACCGATAAAAACGACTATTAGTCATAATAACGGTACTATACAGTTTGAATAAGGGAACAGTGAGCTGGAAATCTTCCAAGCAAGATACTGTTACCGAATAAACAACAAAAGTGGATTATTGCTGCAGCTGAGGCAGCAATAGAAGCCTTATGGATTCATAAAAATCTAATTAGATTAGATATAGTTCTGTTAGCAGTTGAGCTAGGCTACAGCGCAGACTAAAGAATTAATGGTCTCATCAACGATCCAGATATATACTTCGACTATTCATCTGATTCGTTCAGATCATACATCGTGGCGATGTGATGATCGTATAAATCGCATAAGATGATAATCATGTAAATCCGCTGACGAAAGTATTTTCTCATTAATTTGAGAGAACCGTACATAGTTCGGGTGTAAGACACTCGAGTGACTGGCTATAGGCCAAGTGGGAGATTGTTGGACAGTTATGACCAATAGCGTCACTATTTGTACATATCATGGTGTTGTTGTACAAATTAACTATGAGACAAAGGAAATTGCTCCCTTATCATTTGTAATTAGATCTCCAAGATATATAAATGATAGGAGGTCCATATGATTAGTTCCTGGATTGAGATGATATGAGACAATATCAATCCACGAAGGATTAATCTTTAAATATCCCTAGTCAGAGTATTATCGAGATTGGACATCGATAATGCGGAAAAGACTAGTATTATACTTGTGCGCGTTGTGAGGGCATAACGACATAGTTCTCATATATTTGGGTATCGGATACTCATGCAAGTGTAGTAGGAGGTTGTGTTTTACCGATGGTACGGAAAACAGCTTCGCTCTGGATAGACCCATCGGAATTCCATTGGTAGTATGACTATTTGTCTATGGAAGTCCGAATCAGGGTAGATGTATTTGGTCTTAACCTGAGACTTGAACCGCTAATACTTGCGACAATCAATATACTTTGGTTTTAGGTCGTCCAAGGCTTTAACAGGTTCTGTGTACGCCTCTGCTGGGTATATTGAGAATCGTAGTGTATTGGGTGTGATGTCAAGACGGAAGTGTCACTCCAGTCATAGTGGAGATGATGGTCACGTAGGATACGGAACTGGTTCTCTTATGTACTGCAGTCATCGGGATAATATGACTTGGTCTTGATTATCCGATATAGAGACTAGTTACCAGAGATCCGATATGTGCTTCGTACGGGGCTGACACAATTCCAGCCACAGGCCTAGCACGTGACATCCGATACTGGATCGAAATATGCAATACTACGTATACTACGCCTGATATAGATCAAATATTCCTGTAAGGATATTTCCGGAGAATTGGGTAGGCATGACGCTTTACTAGAAGGCAACCTTGTCTTGTAAATCGGTATAAACGTAGTACTAGGTACGTACGTGTTTGGATAGTCCGACGACCGAATTTACTGCCAATATATCCGGGGATCTCATGGATCGCTTCCCGAAGATTCACCGATGACGTATGACTCGCACTTTATTAATCTGGGATTAATTAAATGAAAGAGAGAATTAATCTGGGATTAATTACAGAGATATTTTATCTGGGATAAAATATTTATTACATAGAGATAACGATTAATTTGGAATTAATCGATAAAATTAATATATTCGATATATTAAACGAAATTGGATTTCGACGCGGAATTGAAATTAGATTTTAATTCGGCGAACGAGTTAATTTAGAATTAATTTGTTAGCGACATGAATAGTGATTTTGCTAGGCATAATTATTTAATTACGTCGCAACGGAAAATTTGTTAATTTGGAATTAGCGAACCCGAGCCCGAGAGTGTTTGCGAGCGCACTCACATTTCAAATTCAAGTGCGGCCCACAAGTCACATCAAGCGTCAAATCACTAGTCAATCGATTGATGTGATGTCTAGTCACTTTGAGTGACATGACAACTAGTCACTGTGATTGATGGTGGTAGTTGGCAAAGCTTTAATTGCTTTGACTTTTTGGTATCAAAAATTGGTATTAGATTTTGGGAAAATCAATTACCAATTTTTTGAAACAACCAACACATTTTTCTCTCTTTCTTCTTCCCTCTCTCTCTCTCGCCCAAGAGGCAGAATTCTTCCTTCAACTTACTGGTTTTACCGTGAAAATGAAGGAGAAGCAAAGAGTAATTTTGTGGCAAAAATCAAGAGTGCTAGCACACAAAAGGGTCGTGCAATGTGATAGGGAACCGCACACGTGAGCTTGGAATCACATCACGAAAGCTTGGAGCTTGCAAGTTGATTCATGGCCGCAAATGGAGGACTCCAAATCAGTCACTGTCGAGAGCTCAAGGAGGGCAGAAAAGAATTTTTTTTTCTTCGTAGCATCGCTCAACCGCTCGATGTAAGTATTCCGCAACTTCCTCGATGTATTCGCACTTTGTTTCTTGCTTGATATTCGATCATCAGGACCGTAGATTTTCCTAACAGCATTAGCAAGCATTATCCAAATGGATTTAACCATGGCAATAAGTAAAAGGTTTCGTCGTAATCGACACAATGTTGATAACGATACCTTTTTCACTACAAGCCCAGCTTTGTACATTGGTATGTTGCCATCCATGTATGTCTTCCTTGAAGACTTATATAGTACCAATAGGGACAATGCCTTCCGGTACATCAACCAGTGTCCAAACTTGGTTGGTATACCTGGAATCCATTTCGGACTTCATGACACTTTGCCATGAAAGGAGTCGATACCTGGTATCACTTCCACATACGTAGTCGGTTTGTCTTCCTCAATAAGATTGACATCTTCATGAGGTGAGATCAGAAACCCATACCGCCCAAGTTTTTTTCTGACTCTCTCCGACTTGCGCGGTTCTTGTGTATTCGAAGATTGTGGTACAGTTTCATCCTTGATGAACTGTTTGTGTTCCGTTAAGGAATCGGTGCCTAGAACAGTATTACTCCGATTTTCATCGAGTTTTACTTTCTTCCCACTTACCACTGCATATAGGTATTCCTTTTAGGAAAACCGCATGGAGAGCAACAATTAAATTGTTCTCTTGTGAGTTGTATAAGTACTATACGTTGGTTACCCTAGGATAACCTACAAATTAGGCACTTATCCGTTTTAGGTTCTAGTTTGGTATCATCCAAACATATGCCTAGCATTCCCAAATCTTCAGGAATGAGAAACTAGTTTCTTTCCTGTTCTTATCTAATATGAAATCTGTCTAACAGATTTTTATGGAACCTTATTCAAAATAAGTATTGCACTCTTTAATGCGTATCCCTAAAAGGAAAATGGTAGCTCAGAGCGACTCATAATTAACCTTACCATGTCCAACAAAGTTCGGTCTTCGGACTATCCGAACACGTACGTACCTAGTACTACGTTTTTACCGATTTACGAGACATGGTTGGCTTCTAGCAAAGCACCATGCCTACCAAATTCTCTAGAAATATTCTTAATGGAATATATAATATGTATCAGACGTAGTATACGTAGTATTGCATATTACGATCCAGTATCGGATATCACATGCTAGGCCTGGGGCTGGAATTGTGTATGTCCCATACGATACATATATCGGATCTCTGGTAACTAGTCTCTATAATCGGATAAACATGACCTAGTCATATTATCCCGATGACTGCAGTACATAAGAGTACTAGTTCCGTATCCTACATGATCACCATCTCCATATGACTGGAGTGATACTTCCATATTGACATCACACCCAATACACTACGATTCACAGTATACCCTAAAGAGGCATACACATAACCTGTTAAAGTCCCGGACGACCAAAACCAAAGCATATTGATTGTCGTAAGTATTAGCGATGCAAGTCTCAGGTTAAGACCAAATACACCTACCCTGATTTGGACTTCCATAGACACATAGTCATACTACCAATGGAATTCCGAGGGGTCTATCCAGAGCGAAGCTGTTTCCGTACCATCGGTAAACACAACCTCCTATCACACTTGCATAAGTATCCAATACTTAAATATATGAGAACTATGCCATTATGCTCCCACAATGCGCACAAGTACAATACTAGTCTATTCCGCATTATCGATTTCCAATCTCGATAATACTACGACTAGGGATATTTTAATGATTAAACCTTAGTGGATTAATACTGTCTCATATCTTATTAATCGGGAACTAATCATATGGACTTTTATCATTTATATATCCCGGTAATCCAATTACAAATGATAAAAAAGCAATTTCCTTGGTCACATAGTTAATTTGTACAACAACACCATGTTCTGTACAAATAGTGATGCTATGGGTCATAATTGTCTAACAAAAACTTCTTGTATTTGATACTCCATCTTGTACTTTGTTACACAAGGAAGTTGCTGTGAAAGTGATGTCATATCTTCTCTTACTTTTTTTTCAACTTTACTCCGTAAATCATGGTTATACTACTCAACAAATTGTTTCAATGTTGTTTTTGAGTTAACATACCCATCAAAGAATGCATTCATACTTTCACTATGTTGAGTGGTTGACATGCCTGCCCAAAAACTATTCTTTAGAAAACACGGAACCGAATGATGTTTGTCCTGATATAACCCAGTAAGGCATTCATTACCCCCAAAATCATATTGAACAAGCATATAATGCCAAGTTTCCTCAAATTGCGCAACACATTGTGAATCATAAACAGCGGAATGTAATAACTGAGTGATTGGATGATATTCCGTATAACCTCCTAATTTTTTAGAATCTTTCTTCAGTATATGCCACAAACACCACCGATGTCGAGTAGTAGGAAAAACAATCTCAATCGCCTTTTTCATTGACTTATCTTGGTCAGTAATGATTCCAATAGGTGCAGCATTAGACATGCAAGATAAATATGTTGGTTATTCTAAGGTCCCAAGATCAAATCAAGACATGAAATAATGCGTGAATACATCAACGGAGGTAGCGGAATACTCACATTGATCGGTTATGTCGATTTGGAGACGAATGAAGGCCAAAAACGCACTGCCCTTCATGCCAAACTGCAACAGTCCACTGTCCCTGAAAAACAGAAATTTGAGTGAAGAAACGGAGCTCCTAGCTTCGTCGGATGGATCCCGTCTCATGGTCGAACCTCCCTACCACCTTCGCAAGACTTGTAAGTGTGCTAGCACTTGAATTTTCACCATGAAAATCCACTCTAGCTTCCCTCAAAGTCACGTTTTTGTGATGAAAAAACAGTGAGCATTGTGGCCCCTTGGGCGTGAGAGAAGAGAGAATTTTTGAGAGAGATGTTAATTGTGTTAAGTTAAAAAATGATTTACCAAAAATCAATTTATATTTATGCCATAATATTTATTAAATTAATAATAAAATTATGACACAAAACATGCAATGGCTTAGAGTGTCAAACACTCAAACTCCATGCAATGACTTTGAGTGCAATGTACACAATCTACATGCAAAGCATTAGAATGACATGTGTCATGTGGGCCCCCACACGTTTCCAAATGAAAGTGGGCCCACGTGCACTCACGCGTTCGGGTTCGATATTTCCGAAATACCGAGCTTACGTCGCGACGTAATTAAATCGAATTTAAATAAATAATTGCGCCTAGCGAAATTATTATTTACGTCGCTAACGAATTAATTCTAAATTAACTCGTTTGCCCGAATTAAAATCTAATTTTAATTCCGCGTCGAAATCTAATTTCGTCTAATATATCGAATATATTAATTCATCGATCAATTCCAAATTAATCGTTCTCTCTCTTTAGACGACATTTTATCCCGGATAAAATATCTCCGTTATTAATCCTAGATTAATTTTCTCTCTCTTCTGTATAATCCCAGATTATTCAAGAGTGCGAGTTGTGCGTCATCGCTGGATTATCGGGAAGCGACCCATGAGATCCCCGGATAATCTGGCAGTAAATACGGTCGTCGGAGTATCCGAATCACGTACGTACCAAGTACTACGTTCTACCGATTTACGAGACAAGGTCGACTCCTAGCAAAGCACCAAGTCTACCCAATTCTCCGGACATATCCATTTAAGAATATTAAGATCTGTATCAAGCGTAGTATACAATTGTATTGTGCATATCGGCCCAGTATCGGATAATCACGTGCTAGGCCTGGGGCTGGATAAGTGTCTGCCCCGTACGAAGCACATGTCGGATGTCTGGTAACTAGTCTCTATAATCGGATATACATGACCTTGTCATAATATCCCGATGGCCGCGCAGCACTTAACAGCACTAATACCGTATCCTGCGTGACATCATCTCCAATATGACTGAAGTGATACTTCCATCTTGACATCACACCCAATACTCTACGACTCTCTGATAAACCCAGAAGTGGTGTACTCAGAACCCGTTAAAGTCCCCTACCACCAAGACAAAAGTTTATCGATTATCGTAAGTATTAGCGATGTAAGTCTCAGGTTAAGACCATACACACCTACCTTGATTTCGGCCTCCCATAGACACATAGTCATAATACCAATGGGATTCCGAGGGGTCTATCCAGAGCGAAGCTGTTTGCCGTACCGTCAGTGAAACACGACCTCCTATCGCACTTGCATAAGTATCTAATACTTATATATATATGTGTGGGACACAGAAACTGGGCGACGCCGTTCCTAGGCTCGCGGCCTAGTTGGGAAGGATTACATAACATGGAGTCGCCACCCGGTGTGAACCGGGACAAAGATTTAAGGCCGCACTCACCCCTCGCAAGGGAAGACCTCAAACCGTTGGGTTCGGAATGGTCCCTTACTTATGCCACTTGTAATGAAAGGATTCATGTAATAATTTAACTAAGCTTAAGTAATACTTATTTCCAAGAGTATCATGCTTCTAAATTCTCATATGCAAAATAAAACTTATGTGTACATTTTTACATATATCTCATATTCAAAATTGCATGCTTAATATATCTCAAGATAGCAATGAACATACAAAATTACATATCACATTCGGGAAAATACAAGCACACATATTGACCCTACAAGCACACATATGAGCACTTTTCCAAGCGGTACGTGGAATTGTAGCCCAAGTACAGACCGCACTACCGTCCATTCGGAATCGGCTACGGAATTTATGTCTGGGTTTCCATCCGATATACCACAAGAAATAATACTCAAATGCTATCATGACATAGATATATGAATTGTAATGAGTTAAACCAAGACTAAGGTAAATGATGCAACCAATGGAATAAACATGCTTTTCATTATGATGTGTACAAAGATAAGAATGACCATATAGGGTTTCATAAGAAAAATCACCTAAGAAGCAATCATACATGGCATGTGATGAAAGTGTCTCATTTCAGTGTGTTCGCGTTCGTGTAGCGTTCGTAAACGCGTTCGAACGGTAAACAGAAGGTTCGCGTTCGTATGGCGTTTGATAACGCGTTCGAACGAGACCAGACAGAAAACATGTGTTCGTGCGGCGTTCGTAAACGCGTTCGAACGGTAAACAGAAGGTTCGTGTCCGTATAGCGTTTGATAACGCGTTCGAACGGGACCAGACAGAAAACATGCGTTCGTGCGGCGTTTCGGAACGCGTTCGAACGGTTCACAGCAGTGACCTCCAAATGCAGTAAACAACATGACACATACATGAACATATGAATATATGACTTCTCATACATAACAACAGATTAAGGGGCGCGGCAAATCATTGTAGCAAAGGTAGCTTTTAAGCATTTTCATCCCTCAAAGTGGGGGACCTTTGATCTCACTTGATAAGCCCATGCGCAATGCAATATGATGCATGAATTTTCAAAAAGACATTATGAAGCGAATGACTAAATAAAAGAGGCGCCGGCGAAGTACTGCCGTAAAGGTGGCCTTTTGGGGCTCTTTGTCTCTCAAGGAGAGGACCTTTAGACCAACATACTAAGCCCATGCGCGTCACATCACAATACATGAATAAAGACAATAAAAGTGTAGGACTTCATGTGCCCGATTGAACGTACATTCAACCCAAACACACTTCGTCCGGCGCGGCGAAGTAGTGTCACAAAGGTGGCCTTTTAGGCTCTTCGTCTCTCAAAGAGGGGACCTTTGGACTAACTCACTAAGCCCATGCGCGTCACATCACAATACATGAAATAAAGACAATAAAAGTGTTGGACTTCATATGCCCGATTGAACGTACATTCAACCCAAACACACTTCGTCCGGCGCGGCGAAGTAGTGTCACAAAGGTGGCCTTTTAGGCTCTTCGTCTCTCAAAGAGGGGACCTTTGGACTAACTCACTAAGCCCATGCGCTCGATCGCATCATAACATAAATAAATAACATGCGGAAATTAAAAGGGAATAATAAAGTGCGAATAATCAAAATAACATAAAGCGAAATATGCGTCGTTTACTCAAGTGGTACGTGGAGTTGTATCCCAAGTACAGACCGCACTACCGTCCATTCGGAATCGGCTACGGAATTTACGTCTGGGTTTCCATCCTATATACCACGAGAGACGATGTATTTTCCGTTTTAATCAATGGCCACAACACACATCACATGCAAACAATATTCAATAAATAATTTAAAACACAATTAAAAGAATCAATAAGAATCGAACAAATAATAAAAAGAAAACAAGTGTGAAAGGTACCCTCAGGTCTAACCTTTTAAGTCGTCTTCCGGACTCGCGTTTACAACCGTCGGAAGGGCTATCACTCCGCAACTTTTCTGGTTCACTTGTTTAGCGTCTTAACTTGTTGTTCCATGTTTTCCCCGCTGTTTTCACTCCGTTTTGCTGCTATTTCCTCGCGGATTTCTGGTCACTGTTCAGGTGTGTTTGTTCACTGTTTGGGGGCTGTTTTATGCGTTTTTGGAGGGTAAATGGGCTGCTGTTTTGGAAGGGTTTCGGGAGCAGTTTCTGGTCACTGTTTTGAGCAGTTTGCTGGGCTGTTTTGGTGAGGGATAAGGGGCTGATTTGGTGCAATTTCAGGGTGTAAAGGGGCTGGTTTCAGGCGTTAAGATTGGCTGGTTTCAGGGATGATTGTAAGGGGGCTGAGTGGACTGTGAGGCTTTGGTATTTTGGCTGATGCGTGAGGCAGTGAAGGGGGCTGTTGTGGCTTCAGCGTGAGGTTGATGGGTTCTGAGTAGGTCTACGTGACTTACGTGTGCTTATGAGTGTGTACCGTGAGTGGGGCAGATGGCTTATGTGAGGGCTGGTGAAGACATATGGCGTGAATGGGGTTTATTTGCGTGAGAGCATGTGGCTGTTGCGTGAATGGCTTGTGAAGGTTTGCTTGTGCGTTCGTGGGGTGGAGGCTGTTGTGGTCTATGAAGGCTGATTGAGTGAAGGTTATGTGTTAAGGGCTATTGAGTTGATTTTTGTCGGTTTGGGCAGTGGGCGTATTTAAGGTTTGTTTGTTTGTTGAAGGTTGAGTGGCAGGCTTTAGGGTTCTTTGTTTTTTTTTTTTTTTTCTCTGTGCCGTGTCTTCTGTCTCCTAGGGTGTTGGTTTAGTGTGTGTTTTATAGTTGTCCATTAGGGTTTGCATGGATAGGGATTTGTAATATCTAATTAGTGTCACAAAAGGAAAATATATATTTGATTGGGGGACAAATTTAGGCTAATTAGGAATGTAGTATATTTAGTTTGTGTTGATTAGGTATACAATATTTTAAGTTAGGAATAATATATTTTTAATTAGGAATAATATTTGTTGATTGATTTTAATTAGGCATGCAATTTCTTTAATTTGGTTAGTATTTTTATTATTTTGGTAGGTGATTATTTAGATTTTATTTGTTTTATTTAATTTGGTATATGACTTAATTTATTATTCTATTTAATTTGGTATATTGTTTAATTAATATTTAATTTGTTTATTAATTTGAATTGGAATTAATTTAATTAGAATTTAATTTAATTAATTTAATTGGTTTGTGATTTTTAGATTTAACATTTAATTTAATTAGTTATTTAATTTCATTAACTTAGTTTTATAATTTAATTTGTGAATGTGTTTTAAATGTTTTTAATTATTTTGATTTGTGACATATATTTTAAATGTTTAATTATTATTGGTTTGTGACAATATTAATTAATTTCTTTGGATGTGATTTAATGGGCTTGGGCTAAGTTAAGTTTTAAAACGGAGATCCAACAGCGAACCCGAAGCTAAACACGTGAACTAAATCCGACAAAACCGTCAATTCTTGACTCTTCCCTTCCGACGTCTGTTTCCCGCGATTTCCGCGACTTAAAAGATAGTGCCTCCAAATGAGGCTCATCATCGGGTTTCACATGCAAAAATGCAATGCCTACAGTCGCCC
>SKCR01044701.1:0-47952 GCA_019454045.1 Zanthoxylum bungeanum
TAATTAGATATTTGTAAATAAATAGTATCAACAATTAATAACAAAAATAGGAATTAAGTCCTCGTGGGATCGATATTTTTATACTACTTGAACGATACGTGCGCTTGCGTTATACGCGTGTGTTTACGCCGGTCAATGGTCAGTTGGACTTAATTAAATTTGACTTAATTGGATACCGCCTAAATGGTCGGTATGTAATTCATGTAAATTTATATATTATAATAAGAGAGATTTCTAGATATAAAATATTAAAAGTGGATCCTCTAACTCGAGCATTTTATTTTATTATTTTATTTTAACTTCTTAGATTTCAACTTGTTTTATGATGTGTTATTTATTTATGTCTTTAAGAATTCTAAGTATGTGTTGTAACTAAATACATTATCTAGGGTTGTGATGAATTCCAATATCATTGGTTTTATAAGTTGATTATTTTGTGTCTTATGTGATGTATTTGTTTATTTATTGAGTCTTAATCTTAATGCTTCTTGTTGAGTGGCCTCCAATAAGATTGATGTGGTAAACTTAAAATGAACTTGACGAAGGGATTTTAGGTTTCAGCCTTAGACTCAATAGCTCACGGTCTCACCTTAGAGATTTCCTTCTAGGATAGACATATACCTGTCGGGCGTGGGTAGTCATAATTGGAACTTAATCTTAATGAATTCAGAGTTTCTTGGTTAACATAGACATAGAGTTAATTGGGTTACTTTGGGTGTTTGCATCTGACCATCAACGAAGGATTTTGCATATCTTCGTATTCCAGGTTAATAAACTGCATATCTTCGTGTTCCAAGTTAACAAACTGACATATTACACAAACATAAGATAATAATTTCATCTTCAGAAGAATATTGGAAGGATTCACAACCCGAGATAGTTTCATAATATTGATTACTTTTTAGAATTTACTTTTGCATTATTTTATTTACTTTTTTTTTTAGATATATTCAACATTCAACCAAAAATCGAATCCATTTTTAGATACTTGTAGAAATTTAACCTCAATAAATTAAAAGTATATATATTAAGTCCCCGTGGGATCAATACATTTTATACTACTTGAACGATACGTGCTCTTGTGTAACGTGAATGATTTCACACCGATCATTGATCATAAGGTTGCTCACTACCTTGGGTTTGATTATATGAGCATCACGATAATGCACACCTAGCATCACGACGCATAACAAGAAAATAATTTTTCCTTAGGTCTGAACTAGTGGAAGTCGTGACGCACAACCTCTGGAATCGCGATGCATGCCTCCTTTCCAAAATAAAATTTAGCCATTTCAATTTCATCCTAGGGAGTTAGAGGGTACTTGATGAGCTGAAAATATATCAATATTTACTGTCCCTTTTACCTAATATTTTGTTTAGTTTCTCGGGTTTGATGAATATTTTGATGTGTTTTGATGTGTTTTGTAGATAAATAAAGTATTGGGACTTAATAGAATCAACTCGGGGCTAAAACGATTAAATCTGGAGCAAAAAAACGGTGAAAACGGAAATTTACTATACGCGTCACGAAGTGTAGTCCTAAATTCCAGTTTTGCGTAAGTTTGGTATTTTGCCATAACTGTTTCATCTGATTTCCGATTGAGCTGGTTCAAGTTGCAGATTAAATAAGACTCAAAGATCTACAACTTTTAAGAAAAAAATAATTTCGAATTCTGAAGTTTCCATTACCGAAATGGATTAATAATCTAATGTATTTTGTGTAATTACTATAGTCATTTTCAAAATATAAAATAAAATGAATAAAATAAAAAAATAAAAATTGTCAAACTTCCACCAAACATGCTTGCATGTTTGGTGGAGGATTTGGTGTCATGTTTGGTACCATGTTTGGTGTCATGTTTGGTGGAGCAATTGGTGGAGAAATTGGTGGAAGCCTTTAGATTTTCCTATAAATACCAAGCTTAACTTTGTAAATTTTCCATGCTTTCTTTGGGGGAATTTCTCAATGAAAACCTAAAGGAAAGTGTCTTGTATATTTATTTAATTTTTTTTGTATTTTTTTTATTTAATTAAAAATAGTTTGTGTGTTTTCTTTTACAACATGAGCAGGTAATCTCATTCTGCTGGGGTGAAAATGTGAGACTTTTAATATAATAAATTAGATTAATCTCCCTTATTTTAATTAAAATTTGGATTAATTAGTTACCGCCAATATGGCTGGTTTAGGTGACAATCTTATTTACTGCCTATATGGTCGGTTTTTCATTTCAGACGTAGTTTCCCCCTTTATGGTCGGTTTAGGTAATAACCTTGTTACCGCCTATATGGTCGGTTGGATTTAATTGAAACAAATGAAATTACCGCATTTATAGTCTGGTTAATTAATCGGTAAACATTGAGAATAAGGGAGATTTCTAATTTTGAAATATTAAAAGTGGATCCTCTAACCCCCAGCATTTTCTTTTATTGTACTTTTACATTTTTAATTTCCAGCATTTACTTTATTTAATTTCCAGCATTTACTTAATGTCTTTATTTTATTTAAGCTTTTATTAGCCTTAGATATGTGTCGTAACTAAGTCCGTTATCTGGGGTTGTGATGAATTCCAATTTCACCGGGTATAATGGTTCTTTTATAGTTTGGGTAATATATTGGTTTTATTTATTAAGTCTTAAGCTTAATGCTTCTTGTTAACTGGCCACTAATAAGATTGATGTGGTAAACTTAAAATAAACTTGACAAAGGAATTTTAAGTTTCAGCCTTAGACTTAATAGCCCACGATCTTCCTTGAGGATAAATAACTCTTTAATAGATTTCCTTACAGGATGGACATATACCTGTCGGGCGGGGGTAACCATAATTGGAATTTAATATTAATGAATCCAAGTAATTTAGTTAACATAGACATATAGTTTAATTGGGTTACACTGGGTAGTGCAGCTGACCATCGACACAGAGGCTTTGCATAATTTCATGTTCCAGGTTAGTAAACCGATATATTACATTAACATGAAATAACCATTTCATCTTTAAAAAAAGATATGGAAGAAATCACAAACCCTGGATAGTTTTTAAATTTGAATTTTCCTCAACTTACTTTCGCACCAATTTTATTTAGCTTTTTTTTTTTTGCATTTTTTTTTTTTTTTTTTAAAGTCACCACCCAATCAATCAATCAATCCATTAGATACTTGTAAACATTGCTTCATAATTAAAGATTATGTATTAAGTCCTCGTGGGATCGATACTTTTTATATACTTGAACGATACGTGCGCTTTGCGTTATACACGGTGATTACGCACCATTCAGTACTCTAAGTGTTCCATATCAGTGTGCCTACATATATTGAGGCATATCTCACGCATGATACACAATATGGGATAATAGTTTCGAGACATATTCCCCGACTTAAATTCTATCAAGTTTACCAATTATAGATCATCGCCATGGATCGTAAATTCCTTTGGCAAAGTGAAGTAATGCTATCTGTACCCAAATGAGTGAGTGGACCATTTTCTCAAATTGATTTTATTTAAATTATTTTGATCTGAGACTTACTTTTCAGCGCATAGGGCGTTAGCCGATATGATTTCTAATTATTTTATGAATAAGAATGTTTTAGAAAATATTATTTTAAAAGTATGATTTTGATGATTTTTGGAGGCATGGGGGAAAACCCACCTAAGATTGTAGCATGGTACATATACTAGAATGGACGGATATAACATGTGTACATGTAGAGTAGGACTAGGGGGATGGCGATACGTAACACCCATAGATCCTAGATTTCAGGGCTATGGGGACATCGATACGTAACGTCTATAGACCCTAGATTCAGGGACATGAGAGTGGCATTCATGGGGGAGGGTGATATACGTAAGTCCCAATGGCATGGATTTGCACACCTGGCTCCAGTTCACTGGCTTGGGGGACAACGATATGTAACATCCCAAGACCAATAGTTTAGGCGTATGGGGGACGATAATACATAACTCTCTCATCGTCGTCAGGTTTTATACAGATACTCAGAGACAGATTTCTAGAAAATAGATTTTCATGAAAGATAGTTTATAAAAAAGTTTTCATGAGATATCAGTGTTACAGAAGGAAATCAGAGTTTTTCAGACAGGAAAAAGTTTTTAGAAAATATGGTTTTCTTGAGACAATTTCAAATTTTAGAACCAAGTATTTTCATAAGAGCTTTTCAGTTTTAGTTTTAAACTGTCCACTCATTAGGTCCTTCAAATGATCTAACCCCCCACTCCTAATCTTTTGTTTTGCAGGTTACTCGGAGGACGCGCTCGAGAGGATGGATACTGATGGCAACCACTCGGGTTTTGAGTCCACCAGGTCAAGTCAGATATAGAGTTCAGTCAGAGTCCAAGTAAAGTCATGCATCAAATGTATGTTTAGTATACTTTGTATGTGTAAGAGTTAGAAGTGTCTATGTAAAGAGTATAAGTGTAATATTATTTATTATTGAAATATGAACATTGAGATGCATTTTTATAATATTGAATGGGGCGATGGTCCATATGCATGAGTTTATGTTTGAAATGAGAATAATTGAGTTATTCATAATTAGAGACTCATGGGGATAGGACGGCCTATTCCATGCCGGTAGTATCTCTTGGAGGGGGATGTTACAAAGATGGTATCAGAGCATGGTCAAGGGAGTCAGTGGCTGCAGTGGGTAGAGTGATGGGGTCTTGTATACGTAGTATACCTAGGGAACTAGTTGCGAGGCACTACCTCTCCAGTATCTGATCCTCAAGTACGTCCTCAAAGTTCAATGGATAGGTTAGTAAGAATTCCTGAGCTATTCGAATATCCTTCCTTATGAAGTAACTATATCCTCTTTCAAGCTGAAAATCATTCCGTAATCATCCTGATTTATTAGTAGAAGTTCAAGATAAGTTATAAAACTGGATAGTAAAGTCCTAAGAAAATCCACCGGGGGGGGTAAAAGAGAAAGAGAAAACTATAAGAAAAGAAATGAACGATGTACAGATGTTTAAGGCTACCGATGGCAGTAAGAGATAAAGGGACAAAATGAGATAATAAAGAAAGTGCCATGACTCATAGTAATAAAGGGAATGTAGTAAACCTGAGCAAGAACTTATGTCTAGTAGACTTAAATAAGATTCTTTTCCCCCTTAGAAAAATTCTATCGGGTGGATCCAACAAACCTTGAGCATTTGGGTAGCTAGCAAGATACCCAAATAACGAAGGATAATCAGAAGGATAAAAGAAGCAAGAAATTGAGATTTGTTAAAGAGTTTCCAATAGACGCGAAGTGCCACAAAGGATGTAGGGATTGTAGACACCCCAAACCCATACATGTAAGAGATCGAGTGAATGAACTTCGTAATGGAAAATGATTAGTTGCCTTAACCTAGGAATCCGATGTAAATGAGGCCTCAAACTACCCAGATTTAGAATCTTGCAGTAATACCGGGTCAGGAAGCTGGCCTGACATAGTCTATCTTATACCTATCCTACAAGAGTAATAGACTCTATCAGGACATAGAGTATCAGAGCGAGCATATCGACATCCGTTGAGACGTTAAATGGCATATATAAAGATAACCATAAAGAAACCTGGCGATGGTGTATCCTAAGATAGAAACAGAAAACATTGAAGGATAGATTACTCAGAAATGATCCAGGGAAATTTCCAATGTTAGAAGGAAAGAACTTGACATGAACCTGGATAGGAAAATTTGTAGTGCCAGTAAGAACCCATAGATCAGACCAATGCCAATGGAAATCCTTGTAAGACAAAAAAGGACATACCCAAGAGAATTGGAGATATTCGAAAATTAGTAAGTGTACCAGTATGAACAGTAAGGTTAAATGGTATAGTTGTAGTATATAGCAAGAATAGAGAAGCAGATATCTAGAAATAATCGTAAGAATGAATCACCACTGGTCTCAACAGCATGACTTAGAGCTAGGAGATGTGATATAGGAATAGTAGAGAAGAACACGGGAAGTAACAAAGAAGTTCAGAATAGACAGTAACATAGTGAACATATACACATTAATTTACAAATTCCCAAAAAATTGCATGTGTAATTTACGTTTAACCATTAAATAATTTCCATATAATCAATATTATTCGTTACAAGTTGCCCTAGTGCTTTACGCGTATTTTCAATTATGTGAGACTCTCTAAGTTCAAGTATACTCTCGCTGAACCATACAATTTCATATCTTCGCATACGAGCACCTACATATTTATAAGAGTCTCCTTAGACTCGTGGCTCATTGAGATAAACAACCAGAATCCAATATTCCGATATACAACATGTACCGGTCTCCCGTGTTTACTTACCGATAAAAAATGTAAACATTGACCAGGAAATGTAAAAAATGAAGAAACTGCTTATTTCATTCATAACAAATTATTATTTATACACGTATTTATAGGAAATTATATGAGAAATTGGCACGCTGAGTACCAACTCCAACAAAAATTTATTCCGTAAAAAAAAGTGACATAAATCAATCAAGTGCAGCAACTATAATCCTCTAAAGATTTCTAAAAGAACAAACCATGCATAACAATAGCTAACATGGACACTAAAGCACTAGCAAAAACAAAGGATGATGAAGAATCAGGATTGCCGGTGGGACTATTACTCGGAGTAGCGGAGCCTGTAGGACCACCAGCTGTGGGGCCTGATGTTGGAGCAGGCGTGCAGTCAGTGGGGGTGCCGGAATTGGGAGAGGGTGCGGTGGGAGTTGTTGGTGGTGCAGGAGATGGTGAGGTTCCTGGAGTTGAAGAGACTGTAATGGCTAGCTTCTGGCCGGCCTGGCAATGACGGCCGAACGTGCAAATGTAATAGTGTTGACCAGCAGAGTCGAGGGTGATATTTGCAGGGCGGTGGTGATTGTGGTTCCGATAGGGTTAGAGGAAGTGCATCCATCATATGATGCTTTTGGTACTTGTAGCACATCATGCTCATTTGTCCACAAAGTTGAAAGCTAGAAAACAAAACAATGGAAATAATATGTTAAGCGATAATATACAATGATAATATACACAAAAGAAACTTCATGTAAGAGAGAATGATATTTAGTTTGATTAACTGAATATATGATTTAAAGAACTCCAAATTTAGAATCAGAAGAGTTTTGGATATTTAATGCTAATAATGAAGATGTGAAACACTTACTTAGAACATCACCAACAAAAAAACTCTTGGTAGCAGCCCAAGTATCATAAGCCCCAGCACCACCAGTCGGAATAGTCCATCCCATACTATCTCCAACCACATGCACTGTTTGCGCCGCCGCGCCTTCCATTAAAGCCACCGCAATAACACCAACAAGAGCCATGCATACAAACTTCTCCATCTCTAGCTCTCTCTTGACAATTAAAAAGTTAGCTCTCTTAATGAATAACTAATAATATTTCGTTTTTGTATTGAGTGATGAGAGCAATGTGAAGGTTTTAAAGTGTATATATAGAAGTATTTAAAGAAACGCGGGCTTGAAGGAAAAGAGGAGAGGAGACCGGGCACCGACGTAGAAGTTGAGCGATGTAGATGGCGATCTTCTTTGTAATTTCCAAGTGGACGCCACTGGCTATGACCTTTTAGCCCAAAGTGGAAAGTGTCAACTTAAAATACTAACATGCATTTTCTTCCTTGTCATGCATATTCAGCATCTCATTCAATGATAATTTGACCCGTCCTTCGTACGTCATTGGAAGCTAATACCTCATTAGCTTGAATGGAATCATCTCTCTACTATTTTGCCTATGAATACTAGAAAATTATAAATATGACTATGGTAAGAGCTCGTAAATTGATTAAGGGATATTAAGGAAATTTAAAAAACATTGGGGTCAAATTGTATTTTAACTTTGTAATTGTGTTAATGAAATAATATCTCTTTATTATGGAAATAATCTCCAAGATTATGATTCTAATTATTGTAATATTATTTTATTTGTTCTTATCTTTATTTACTTTCTATTTTAGTTTGATAAATTCCCTATATAAAGACCCCTACTCTAACACCCCCGCCAGAGGCAAGGTGCTACCGGCAAGAGACATGATTGACCTATCTTCATAAGCCTCTAAATTTACAGAAAATAGGGCATGATGTATCCTAAAACTGGACAACCTGGAACAAAATTCAGCATAAAAACAAAACCTGAATCAGACATCATATATCAAAAGGACCTCGGGTCCACACAAAACACATCAAAATTAACATAAGGGCTCCATGCCCATATCCTATATCAACACTCAAGGGCTTTGTGCCCACAACATCATAAGTGTAGACACTGCATTTTTGCATAAGCCCGATGATGAGCCTCGTATGGAGGCAGTATCTAAAAAGTTGCGGAAGTTGTGAAAAATGAATGTCGGAATGAAGGAAAACCTCTAAAATCAGCACCTCATTGGATTCGAACTCACTAGCCAGCCGCGAATTCGCTCAGCCAGCCTCTACTTCAAACCTTAGTTGCGGACAGGCACCTGCCCACGCAATCGGCCCTTCAGCCCATCCACCTTCTAACCATCCAGCCCAGTCTCGGCCCATGCAGCCCATGACCCACCATGCACGCCCAAACCATCCACCCAAATATGATAAAACCTTCTTTGTTATGAGAGCATCATCACTTTCCAATTTTATGAGATTTTGGGATCCCATCCTTACAAATTTAACAAGATTTGAGATCTCCTCATCACCAAATTTTATTCCCTAAATAATTTGATAATATTTTCCCCAAATTTCCATGATTTGTTTCCCTATTTGGAGATCCCTTCAAATCATTATAAAAAGGACAAAGTTATCATCAATGTGGGAACTAGACGTGAGAGAGTGGTGGACGGCAACTAGAAGGAAATTAAAAACCCTATAGGACCGAAAAAATAGAGACAGAAGGTAAAAACAAATAGCAAAACAACTTAGAGACAAACAACAAAAAGCCAAAAAAAAAAAAACAACCAGCCAGAACCACCAAAAAATCGAAAATAGCAACTAAAAAATATAAAAACAGCAAACCCCCAAAACAGCAAACAACAAACCACCGAAACAGCAAACATAAAATAACAAAACAGCAACCAGAAAATAGAAAACAGTAACTGAAAAAACAGTTGATTTGATTATATCATAGAGATTTGATGTTTATATCTATATCTCTGGAATAATCTGGATACCTTTGTGGGAGGGATTATACGTATGCAATGACCTCGACCTGCATAGTTCAATGAGTTTATCCGTGGTCGTCATAATTTACGGGTGGACGCGAAATTGGATTTCATAACGTATATGCCTGAACCTAGAAAGTCTCACTAATGAAATATACTCGTAGAGCATTAGGGGAACTTTTATGAATAATATTGATTTTTTATAAATCGTTTAACGGTTAAACGAAAGATACATGCATAAGGGGCCTTTTGGTCATTTCCTAAATAATGCGTATTTGTATTTAATGTATGATTTTATTAAATACACATTAATTAATTGTCAAATTAAGATATTTGACATATATCATTAATATATGTATTTGGATTATTTAAAGTAAATATAATACATATATTTAAATATTTATATTTAAATAATTATTTAATTATTTAATTTTTAAATAATTAAAGTAATTGAAATTAAAAATATCTAAGGTGATATTTTTTTAGGTAATGATTAAGTGTAAAATGTTGACTTTTTACACTTAAGGAAAATGTTATCAAATTGTAGTTTGCTTGTTTAATAAAGATTAAAGTTGCAAAATATCTAATTTCCTTTACTAGCTAAATTCGGCCAACCCTAGCAATATAAAAGGTTTTTGTTTTTTCATTTGCTTCAATTTGCCAAGACTCCAAATATTACAAAAAAAAAAAAAACAATAAAAAAATTGAGAGAAAAAGTGAAGGTTTAAGAAAGAAATTGAAGAAAACTTCAAGTTATATAAGTTTTTTCAATTTTTCTTGAACTACAAAAATGTTTCTATCGTTCTTAGCTACAACATGTGATGCTTGGATGTTTTTCTACTCACTTGATTTTGAAATATGAAGGTTGGAAGCATGAATGAAAGCTGTATGCATGTATGTTAACAAAGTAAGCTTGTAAATGGTGTAAAAGCTCTCTTTTGATCGTTAGATGATCTTGTTGCCATTCTAAAGTGGTTAGGCCACTCACTGATTACCTAGAATTGTTCTTGAGTTATTTCAAAGTGGTGAGATATTTTTTATATTGTAGAGATTAGATTAAAGTGTTGGATTGCATTAATTTTGGTTAATTTGTTTAATTGAAAAATTAGGGTTCTTACCTTAACCAAAATTGGGCCTTTTCATATATTTGTTGTGTTATGATGTATATTTGTAACGACCGATAATTTCGACTACTGTTACATTGCGAGACGGGTGTCACATAATATAAATTATGTTTGGACACATATACTCACATGAAATGACTTTGGGAAAGATCGAAAAATTCTTTGGGATTCTGATACTAGATGATACGATATTCCACTCAGGACAGCCTATAATAATCAGGCCGTAACTTTCTCATACAAACTTAGATTTTTATGAATTTTATATCATCGAAAAACTGAGATCGAGACCTACAACTTCTGTGCTGTATATTTTCCAAATTTGAACCAGAAATAGGTCAAAAATGCCGATCAAAAATCTAGTTGAATAATGCTCGTGGACCAATCTAGAAAAATCTCAAACTTTCTCCAAGTTTCTAAACTCCTCTGCAATAATAAAAATTACAAATAGCCCATAGTTAAAAAAAGGGAACTATTTTAGCATCCCTAACATTAGAAGAAAAGAAGGAAAAACGTAAAAGAATGAGATGAGAGAAAGAAGAAGAAAAAAAAAAAGAGAAAAAAAAAATAGATGGAAAGAATATGAGACAAGTATCAACCCTCACATGTCAAGCTAGGAAGAGGATTGGCAACCAATGAAAGCTTAGAAGATGAGGAAAATCAAGCAAGTTAAGGTAAGGGAATTTTGACCCAAATTTTGAATTATGGAATTTCGATGCTATAAAGTTAGGATGGTGTTAGTGGCATATTAAGAATTCCATTTTGTAAAGAAATGAATATGGAAATGGATTGTAGAGAGAAATGCCCAAATATTGAGAATCCTGGGTGTTGAGCTAAAGTGGGAGTTGTGAGATTATGAGTTGAATTAGTGATGGAATGTTGTTTTAACATACTTGAAAATTGAGATTAAATAACTGTTTATGCTTAATTAAGGTATGAGAGGTTGGGGATGCATTTGGGTACAATAGACTTTGAAAAACAAGTGTTAAAACCTAAAAAATATGCGTGCGTCGCGATGCGTACTGGGATATTAGTGCAGAATCATTTCTGGTTTGTCCGCGTCGTGACACGAATTGGAAATTTGCATACATGCCTTTCTGAAATTGTGTGCGTCACGACACGCAAGGCTTTGCGTTGTGACGCGAAGACTAGAACATCCCCAAATCAGTTGTAAATCAATCCAGCTTCACCCTAGCATGTTAGAGACCACTCTAAGGGTCTCGTATCAGCTCGTATACATATGTTACATCATGATATAAGTATATTACGCCTCAAAGTGATAGCAACCACTGGAATAAGTAAATTTAGCCTAATTCTGATATGTATCTTTTAGTCCACTTTCTAATCAAAGCTATGAATTAAAATTCATTGCAGGAATCACGAATTTCTTCCGCGAAGTGAATTAAGGATAGTAGGACTTCAAAATAGTGAGTGGACACTCTCTTTCTAAATTGTTTTTTCTTTGTATTGTTTTAATCACAGACTTACTTTTCGCATTTAGGGCATTAGCCAAGTTTATTATCAGTTATATTTTGTTTAACATGTTTTGAGATATGGTTTAGAAACGAAATATTTTCAGAGCATGTGATTTATGTTTTCGAGACATGGGGGAAAACCCACCTCAGTATGTAACTTGTTACAAACATGGAATTGACCGATGACATGTGCACATATAGAGGACAGAGGGGATGGTGATACATAACTCCCCCAGATCCTAGTTCATGACTAGGGATGACAGGTGCCCCTAGATCCTAGATTCAGAGCTTGGAGGGTAGCATAGATCTGGACCCCAGTTCTAGTTCAGTGGCTTAGGGGACGGTGATACTTAACACCCCATTACCACTAATTTCAAGGACATAAGTGGCATGCTTTAGGTGACGGTTATACGTAATGCCCCAATGTCATGGATTTACACTTCTGATTCTAGTTAGGCATATGGGGGGATGGCGATACGTAACGCTCCCATGTGTCACGTTTTTCAGAGACAAATAATAGTTTTTAGAAAGTAGTTTTCAGAGATCAGTTATTTAGAAATAGTTTTTAGAAACAGACATTTTAGAAATAATTTTCATAACAGATCTTTCAGAAACAAATTCACAGAACCAGATTTTCAAAAGTAGATTTCAAAGAGAAGTTTTCTAGAAAGGAAAGTTTTCAGAAAGATTCAAATTGATTTCTAAAACATGAATTTCATAAAGTATTTCAACTTTCATTTTAAAAATTGTCCACTCATTTAGATCATTTAAACGATCTAACCCCCTACTCCCAGTGTTTTATTTTACAGGAACATTGAGGATGAGCTCGGGAGGATGGATAATTATGGCAGTCACTAGAGGGTTTGGTCCAGTAGGTCGAGTCAGAAATAGAAATCAGTCAAGTTGAGTGAAGTTCAGTCTCAGATATTTGTATAACAGAGTTAAGTATTAGTATTCATGTATAGAGCTGTAACACTTACGGTATTGTCTGTTCAGTCGAATGTATATTACATTTTGAGCTATATTTTGAGTTTGGGTATTAGTCCCATATATGAAATTATGTTGAGAAAAGTATCAGTATTGTTGTAATTAGAAAGGCAGTGGCTTAGGGAAATAGTACGAGTACGGCCTATTATTTGCCGGTAGCATCTCCCAAATTGGGAATGTTACAAAGATGGTATCAGAGCATGGTCTACGGAGTCAGTGACTGTAGTGCGCAGAGTGCTGGGGTCTTGTATATGTAGTATGCCCGAGATACTAATATATAAGGCACTACCTCTCCAGTATCCGATCCTCGAGTACGTCCTCAAGCTCCATAGACAGGTTAGTAAGCATTCTCAGGGCTACCTGAATTTCTTCCCAATACGTAACCCTTATTTTTGCTCTAGTTATGAATCATTTCATGATTATTCGAAATTATTAGTAAATGATCAAGTTAAGCTATGAAACTAGAAAATGCAAGTACTTAAGGAAATAAGAAATTAAAGCTATAAGAAAGGAAGAAAAGACGCATAGATGTTTAAGCATCAAGAGATAAAAAAGTAAAGAGACAAAAATGAGTAGTAAGGTTCTATGGATACCCATCCAGGAAAGTTGGAAGATAAAGACAAAGAGAAAGCTAGAAAGAAAATTAAAGAAATATACGTAGATGTTTGAGTAACTAGAGATAGTGAATGGGAAAGATACACAAGTAGATGATAAAGAGAGTACTAGAACTTATAGAAATAAAAAGCAATATGGTAGGTCTGAGTAAGGTAAGAATGCCAAAAAAATCTATGCAAGTTTCCTTATGTCCTCAAGATTCTTCCCTTCCTTAAGAAGCCTTTTCAAACTAAATCAATAGCTGCGAATACCCTGTGTAGATAACAGGCCCTCCGAATAGCAAATGAATGACAGAAGCATAAGAGAGGTGAGAAGTCAAAGTTAGACATGGAATTCCGAAGAATTAAAGATGTTAAAAAGAGAGTATAGGTTCCCAAATCTAAGCATCCAAGTAAATAAAAGAAAGATGTAAGTAGAGATAATTAAATCATCCTACCCCAAGAAACCCGATATAAATACGGCCCTAAATTACACGTATTCTTACCCTTCAGCAATACCTGGTACAGAAATTGTTCTGATAAACTTATCTCATACCTACCTTATATAAGTGATGGATTCTACCAGGACACAAAGTATTAGAACAAGGACGCGCGATACTCATTGAGATATAGATTTATGCCCCACCTTATACCAGCACTAGATAAAGATACCCGTAAAGAAGTTCGATGAGAATTTATCCAAAAGTAAGAAATAGAAAACATTAAATGATAGATGACCCAGTTGAGAACTAAGGAGGTTTTAAGGGATAGAAAAGAAAGAAACTGACCCTAGTCAAGAGGAGAAATATCACAGAACTAGTGAGAATCTATAGATCTAACCAACATCGATAGAAATTTGTGAAAGAATAAAATGATAAACCCATTGAATAAGAGATACTCAAGAGTTAACAAAAGTATCCTTACGAACACCAAGGATAAATGACATAATTGTAACTTATGGTAAGAATGAAGAATAGTAGTTTAGACGAAACCAAGAAAAATGGACCGGCACTAGCCTTAGCAGCTTAGTCTAGAACCAAGCGATAGGGTAAGAAGATATATATTAGGATGCAGAAAGTGACAAGAGAGTTCAGTACATATAGTAATAGAGATAACGAAACTTGAAGGCAGAAATATAAAACAGAGACCTCAGAATAGGTGATGAAAGTTGAGGAATCCTAAAACATGATATAGTCGAAGTAGTTTCCAGTGGAACAGATAGTAAAATTCCCTTTCAGTAGCCCCAAACTCTAAGCAGGCTTATGAACACCTAACCAGACCATTACCAAGCTTATGTAAATGATAAGGAATGCGAGTTCACAGATCCTTATGGAATGCATGTACACACCTCTCTACTTAGATCCCGGTAAGGAAAAGAACCAGCAAAGAAGTATATTTGACATATCATATAGATTATGAGATAACTAGATTGCCGAGCCAACGAGTGCAACATGACATAGATAAGAATCATAAGATGACAATGTTTTTATATGAGATTGAATAGTTTGAAAACACAAAACATAGAGCTAAATCTAGAAATCATCATTGAATTGAAAACCTTAAGGAGACAAAGACTCAGAAGAGTAAGAAACCAAAGAGGTCAATTCTCAGTATTGCAGCATATGTAATTTATAAAGAGTCTGATTATATTGTGATGAAAGAACTAGTAAGAGAATGGCACTTGAACCAAAGGATTTAATAGAGGTATCCTAAGTAATCAAAGTTGATGGTTTTCAGGGGAGTGGAGACCAAAGGATTTCAAGGATCTGGGATGGGAAGAAAATCTAAGTAGCAGAGTAAAATTTATAAGGAGCAATAATAGAGAAATTATAGAAGGACTCTAAGGGTAAGCAATGATCACGAATGTTCAAACAAAATAGATTAGGGAAAGAAGTACGGAGGCAACACAATGGAATTTTTAGAGGACATGACTCAAGAGAAGGTCCACAATAAGAGGTAGCATGATCGATAGTCGGAAGGAAGAATTAAGAGTGAAATTAAAGCAGGAAACTCAGGTAGTAACTAGTAGAAGAATTTTAATACGATAGTCAAGCCAGATGTGTAAACACGGAAATTTATAGGCTTATAGGTAAATAACGAGTACAACCATGGCATGAGAAGCTATTGAGATTACTACCATCAGTAAGACGTCAGGGCTCAACCCCACCCTCCCAACCCTCGTTATACAATAGCAGAAAAGATGGACCTTGGTTTTTACTTTAAAGACATTCTTAGGATCAATTGAATACACAGTAAAGTAGGTCGAAATATAAAATTTTCAGATCTAGCACAAGAATGGGGTAAAAGGAGAAAATGGTTCTAAGTAAAAAGGTTTAGAAGAAAAAAAGTACATAGGAAATAATTAAGAGAGAAAATAATAGTTAAGAATTAACGGAATATAAGAGAACCAATTATAGACATAACTAGAGAATTGAAAATGTTGATGTCCCTCAGGTTTAAATACAGATACAGAGGAACCAAAAATTATGTAAATAGTTAAGGACAAGAAAGATGTCAAGTGAAAGGTAGAGGTAAAAATGTTGAGATATGACAATAATAAATAAATACCAGACAAACAATGACAGAGGTGTATAATGATAAATAAATTTTCATTTGTACTACGGAGTAGTAAGCTTTTCAAGACAGGGATAAGACTGGAATTCTATCGTATAAAGAAAAGGGAGAAAGATGGATGATAGTGATCTGTATGTTCCTTTGAGATAAATATATAAGATAACAAAATAATAGACTATGTATAACTTCGAGATGGTGAAGGAAACTAAGAATATTGAAATTATTGAGATTGGGAAAACTCTTAATAGGATAGAATTCGAGAGGTAATTGAAGGTGGAGCATTCTAGAGTACAAGTAAGCAAAGAAAGAATAGTCAGCATAAAAGACAATAACCGTACTTGTACCAACAAAGAAACAAAAGGTGTAGAAGAGTAAATTAGACCAGTTTGGCCAGAGCCAACATTAATAGTAAATAATGTAGTTTTAGCATAAAGATATACGAGGTTAGTTATGAGTTATGAAGTACTAAACCCATAAATAGTTATATATGTGAGAACTCAAAGGAAGAAGCTAATAAATAACGAGGGTTTAGTGAAGAGAATAGAGAAAAGATCAAATAGTTAGCTGAGATTGGAGCCAAGAAGATGTCTACTAAGATATATCTTATAAAGTCATTTAAGTAGTTACATTATGAAGAATAGCTGGAGAGCCCGAAGTACACACAAGTCAAGGTAAAGTGAAGATTATTGGCTATAATATAAATCATATGGTAATACCATAAACATGAAGAATAACAGAAGTTCCCAAGGATAAGATTTATGTGATGCATAGAGGTAGTTGTAGTATGATGGTAAGTGTAGAATACTAAGAATGAGTTCATGGAATGAGAATAAGGAATTATCTCTCAGTCAGAAAATTCAAGGGATTATTCACAATGACCACGAACTTTGAAATGGTATGTACAAAAATAACAAAAGATTTCCAGGAATTTTAATATTAAGTTTTTGAATAGAAGAGTAGAAAGAAAGTTAAGGAAAATAAGAATAAGTAGAAAAATGAGATATCCTCGAACCAAGACGAATATGAGAGTTAGACCCTAGAAATGATTCGAGGATGAATCCTATTTAAGGGGGGGAGAATTTATAATGACCAAAATTTCGACTACTGTTACGCTAAGAGAACGGTGTCACATAACATAAATTATGTTTGGACATATATACTCACATGAAATAACTTTGGGAACGATCGAAAAAATCTTTGGGATTCCGATACTAGATAATACGTTATTCCACTCTGGACAACCCATGGTAATTGGGCCGTAACTTTCTCATATAAACTCTGAGTTTTATGAATGTTATATCACCAACAATGTGATATCGAGACCTATAACTTCCGCGTTGTACATATTTCCAAATTCAATCCAGAAATAGGTTGAAAATGCCGATCAAAAATTTGAATGAATAGTGCTACTGGAATAGACCCTAGTATGAAAATGGAATTGTTTTAGCATCCCTAACATTAGAAGAAAAGAAAGAAAAACGTAGAAGAATGAGAGGAGAGAAATAAGAAGAAAAAGAGAGGTAGGAAAATAAAGGAAAGAAGAGGAGACAAATATCAACCCTCACATGTCAAGCTAGGAAGAGGATTGGCAACCAATGAAAGCTTAGAAGATGAGGAAAATCAAGCAAGTTAAGGAAAGAGAATTTTGACCCAAATTTTGAATTATGGAATTTCGATGCTATAAAGTTAGGATGGTGTTAGTGGCATATTAAGAATTTCATTTTGTAAAGAAATGAATAAGGAAATAGATTGTAGAGAGAAATGCCCAAATATTGAGAATCCCGGGTGTTGAGCTAAAGTGGGAGTTATGAGATTAGGAATTGAATTAGTGATGGAATGTTGTTTTAACATACTTGAAAATTGAGGTTAAAGAATTGTTTATGCATAATTAATTTATGAGAGGTTGGGGATGCATTTGGGTACAATAGAATTTGAAAAGCAAGTGTTAAAAACCTAAAAAAATTGCGTACGTCGCGAAGCTCAGGGTTACGCGTCGCGTCTTGTAGTGGGAAATTAGTGCAGAATTGTTTCTGGTTTGTCCGCGTCGCAACGCGAAGAGACTTGCGTTGTGACACGAAATAGAAATTTTCATACATGTCTTTCTAGAATTGTGAGCGTCGCAACGCATAAGGCTTTGCTTCGCGATGCGAAGACCAGAATTTCCCCAAATCAGTTATAAATTTGTCCCGCTTCACCCTAATATGTTAGAGACCACCTTAAGGGTCTCGTATCAGCTCATATACATATATTACATCATGATATAAAAATGTTACTCCTCGAAGTGATAGATGACCGGTGCGTAATCGCATGGCAAGCGCACGTATCGTACAAGTAGTATAAAAAGTATCGATCCCACGAGGACTTAATACCTAATCTATTAATTTTATGAGGTCAAATGATTACTAGTATCTAACAGGTTGATTGATTGATTGAATTGATGATGATTTTGATTTAAAAACAAGTAAATAAAATTGCACGAAAGTAGGTTTAAGAAAATTCAATATTAGGAAATTATCTAGGGTTGTGAATCTTTCTAACATCTTTTAAAAGATGAAGTGGTTATTTCATGTTTGTGAAATATATCGGTTTACTAACTTGGAACACTAAATTATGCGAAAGCCTCTGTCGATGGTCAAACGCGAATACCCAGTATAACCCAATTGAACCATATGTCGATGTCAAACAAATTACTTGAATTCATTAAGTTTAACTTCCAATTATGGCTACCCCTGCGACAGATATATGTCTATCCTGTAAGGAAATATATTAAAGGGTTATCTATCCTCAAGGAAGATCGTGGGTTATTAAGTCTAAGGCTGAAACCTAAAATTCATTTGTCAAGTTTATTTTAGATTTACCAGATCAATCTTATTAATGGCCAGTTAACAAGACGCATTAAGCTTAAGACTTAATAAGTAAACCTTTAAATTACCCAAACTATAAAATAACCCATTATAAACCAGTGATATTATAAGTCATCACAACCCTAGATTACAATGCTGAAAAGTAAATGCGGTAAAGTAAAATTACAATAAATAAAATGCTAAGGTAAAATAATAAACTTTTACTACTACTAATTTAGATATCTCCCGTAATATAATATTTTAACTTGTGATGATTTTACCGACCAGCCATATAGGCGGTAACCTGATTAAGTCAAATTAAGTCCAACCAGCCATAAAGGCGGAACCAAAATAAACCTGCCATATAGGCGGTAAGAAAATTTAATTACCAACCGACCAATCTGGCGGTATCCTTGCTTAGTCAGGTTTAAACCAGTTTAAAATGAATTACCAACCGACCAATATAGCAGTATATATTATAATTAAGGGAGATTTATCTAAATAGCAATAGTAAAAGAATTACATTTCACCCTAGCAGGGGGAAGTTACCTCCTCATGGTTGAATAGTAAAAACTGTAAAAAGTAAAGAAAGTAAATTACTATTACTATTACTATTACTATTACAGAACGTAATTAAAAGAAACTAGATAGAAAACGCCATATTTACATAAGAGAATTCAGAGAGAAAGGTACCTCTAAAACTGAAATCTCGAGCTCATTTATAGACCCCGGTAGGCCTCGCGCAGCCTTGCGTGTCGCTAGCGACACATGTCGACTTCTGGTTCATCGGCTTCAGATTCTTATCTGACACGTGGCATTTCAGATAAGATGATAAGGTGACACATGACAAGGTGGCTGGCAACTCAATGATTATGCTGACGTGGGGATGATGTGGCGCTAACGTGGCGATAGTGATTGTCGGCACCATAGAATGATGACATGTGGCACGCTGTGATTGGCTGATGATGACGTGGCAGTGATGTGGCACATTGACTCAGTCTTCTGCTGACATGGCGATGACGTGGCTAACACATGGAAGTGACACATGGCGACACATGGTGATGGCGATTGTCGGCACCATATGATGATGACATGTGGCACGACGCACGTTAGCAGATTGGCTGTGATGGTGACACGTGGCGCGATGCACGTTAGCAAAGTCAAACTTCACAGATTCTTACTTGTGGACTTCACAGATTCTTACTTGTGGACTTCACAGATTCTTACTTGTGGACCCGGCACACGTTAGCATGGATCGGCGCACGTAAGGCGTCGCGACCCGTAAAATTATGAAAATGCCATTTTGTTCGTTTTTCACTATTTTGGCCCCAAATCACCTCCAGAGGGTCCTGAAACTTTATTTATCTACAAAATAACACAAAACACATCAAAATATTCACAAATAGTTAGTTGAGATACAATACAAAATATTAGGTCAAATGAGTGGGAAATAGTGATACATTTACCACTCATCACACCCCAAAACCTAACATTTTGCTAGTCCTCGAGCAAAACACAGAATAAAATAACATAAACATCTTTAAAATAAAATTTAACTAAGCCATTTTCGTAGCGATCACGGTTTCATTTAGCGTATGCAACAAGCCTTTAAACCCCTAGGTGTCCCTAGTGGACGAGTTGTAGTCTCGTGAGGGTTTACAGCAATGATACCCACAAATATTTTACAAAAGTAAAAAGGTATTGAAACTAATGCACACAAAAACAAAAAAAACAAGGGAAAAGAGAATAAAGAAGTTAGTGACTAATCATGTGAAACTTCTACTCCAAGTTACTAGTTGTTTTCTTTCATTCTAAATTGCTGAATAAGTAAATTCTCCGATTATATTTACCATTCTCCATATAAACAACCAACAAAATATTAAACAACTCATTTTTGCCCATAATAGTCACAAGTACAGTTAATAAGAGAGTAATATTTTTGTCCTAAATTTTTTATCACAATTCACACCTTTTTGTACAATGGAATAATTTTTCGGATTTTTTCTTTGATTTTTTTGATTTTTTTATTTATATACAATATCTTCCGTATATGTAGCGAGTGTTGGGACGGTGGCTCCCAAACCAATTGGCTTTAGGGCACCAGGTGTTAAGACACCCCTACGGACTTAATTACTCAGACTTCAGATATATATATTTTTACAACATCCTTGATCCATGTAGCGAGCTTTGGGCCAGTGACTCCCAAACCAGTTGGCTTTAGGGCACTAGGTGTTAAAACACCCTTACAGACTTAATAACTCGGATCTCAGGCGTTTTTTTTTTTTACTCCATCACTTTTTGAGATGCTTTCTCTAATTAAACTAGAGCACTAAATATTACAAAGTTTTCAATTACAAATCATGTCTGTATGTTACCATGCATGTTGATAATACCTGCCAACTGAGCATATGAAGATCCATTTTACTCAGTATTATGGAGAATTGACAAATTAAATAATTCAAAAGGAAATAAACAAAAATTAAATTTTTCCGAAATAGGTTTGAGATACGTCTCAGGAGTGGAAACTCCTTACACAACTATCTCTTACCAATTTCACCTTTTTAGTCAAAATAAAAACACAAAAACGCAAAATATTTTTATAATTTTTGAAAATTTTTCAATTTTTCGAAAAAATTTTGGACTAAAAATAAAAACAAAACACAACTAAAAACAAGATACTGATCAACTAATTCCCTCCCCTAAACCTAAATGAGACATTGTCCCCAATGTCTTAAACAGTAGAAGAATAGTTTAGAAGATAGTACCTGGTTAATTGAAATTCTACACGAAAAATTAAAGGTTAAGATCCAGATTAATTCGACGCCTCATACCACGATCGTCCTCGGACCAATTTATCTTTGAAATGATAGGGTCAATTTGTGGTTCATAGGCTAAGATTTGGTCAATTAGATCCGGAACAGTTCTAGCAGTGAAAATGAGTTCTTTTAAAAGTTTTGACACTAACCCATTTTTCCGGGCATCATCATGAAACACACAAAGAAAATCATAAAATCCTTCAACATTGTACAGTCTAAGCGGTTTCTGGTGTATGTTCAAGTTTGCCAAAGATAACACTGTAAAAATTTCCTCCAATATTCCCAAGCCACCTGGCAAAGCAATAAAAGCATCAGCACGATTAATCATTTCTTCCAATCGTTCAGACATACCTGGCACGATCAGTTCCTCTCCGTTTGATGGTCCAATAAGATTTGCCTCCGCCAAGGGTTTTAGGATGATTCCCAAAATGTGACTGCCTCCTTCCTGTAAGGCATTTGAAATGATTCCCATTAGTCCAAGATTGCCTCCGCCATATACTAAGTGCATATTCGTTGCAGCTAAGACTCGACCCAATTCATGTGATGCTTCTACGTATTGTGGCTTAACACCAACACTAGTACCACAAAACACACAGATGTTTTCAACTCGTCTTCTTGAAGTTGCTTCCATGTTTTACTCTGGATGTCTTCAAAAATGCAATGATGAGTTGAATTTATAACACCTGAAAAGGGTGAGTAAAATAATAGCACTAGTACTTACCAAATGAAAATTATTAGTTAATAGTAAAATCAATCGTGATAGTAAAAAAGGTCTAATCCTGTAGTAGAAAATAAAAGAAAACAACAAAATAAATCACAATTATTAGGAAAAGACAAGAGATATAATATGTACAAAAATTTACAGCTTAATTGACGTCTATGCGTCAGGGACAAGGTTCCCATCCAATTTTCTTATAAATTGGCAAACAAGGTCTTTTTGAGTCAGATTCCCAAGACATAACTGTTGTATTTCTTTTTGGAATTGTGTATGTAATTTGCGAATGGCTATATGAACATATCCACTGGGATGTGTCTCAAGAGTTGAAGATATATCATCTACAGACCCCTTACTCAAGCCATCCCTAATGAAATTAATTTTGTCTTCGCGATTATCAGACACCATTCCTAAAGAACGACAATGAGTATTGCAATTCCAGCATGCATATTTGTAACAAACACCCATTTGCTTAGCTATACGTTTCTTTGCATAGGTGTTTTTTCTAAAACCAGGCAGATGTGAAATAAAAGAGTCAGAGGACTCAGCTGCCAATCGGACCTGTGCTTCAATAATCCAACGAATGTCAGTAGGAATACCTTTGATCATTAGTAGTCTCATCCGTTCCAAGCGAGCTTTGTAAACTTTCATCAGAGATTTCTGAGGGAGAGAAGGAAATTGCTTGTGAAGATTTGCGAGAATTTCTTCCATCCGGATATGACTTAATCTGCAAAAACTAAACACACAAAATTAAAACACACCAGATCATAATATATACACAAATTGCATGGGTTGCCTCCCTGCGAGCGCGAAGTTTAACGTCGTCAGCTAGACGTGACTTCTCGAACGTTAGGTTGGATCTGAAATTGTGACACTTTCTTTTTGTCGCTCAAATGATTCTCCCCAGTAGTGTTTGACACGCTTGTTTTTAACCTTGAATGTTTTGTTAGAGTCGGGATCATGTATCTCAACGGCCCTGTCTGGTAAAACCTTGGTGATCACAAATGGACCTGACCACCGTTGTTTTGGCTTCCATGGGAAGAATTTCACCCTTGATTTGTTTAACAGTACCTTCTGTCCTAGTTCCAGTTGTATGCGCACTAACTTCTCATCATGTCTTTTCCTTTCCTTTTCTTTATACAATTTGGCATCCTCAAAAGGCTGATTGTGAAATTCCTCCAATTCGTTGAGCTGGTGGAACTTTTTCTCTTATGTTACTTTTAGTACAAGAATTGGCTTTTTCAGTGCAAAAGACGCTTTATCTTCAGGCTCCACAGGCAATTGAGATGTTTTAAGTTTGTCAGTAGAACTTTGCATTTCATCAGAATTCTGGATGGTACTGTGTATTACATCAAGTCTGAAACATTCCTCATTCTTTTCATCATCTGGGAAATTCATGGCCTTGAAAACATTGAATTTTACTTCTTGGTCTTGTACCCACATGGTTAATTCTCCTTTTTGTAAATCAATAATGGTTCGACCTATAGCCAAGAACGGTCTCCCGAGGATGATTGGCACGTCTGCGTCTTCCTCCATATCAAGGACAATAAAATCTGCTGGGAAAATGAATTTGTCAACCTTGACCAGCACATCCTCAATCCCTCCACAATCATGTTAAGAAATTCGGCCCCCATGCCATTTTGAATGAAAATTGGACATCTCATAAAATGATGTTAATTTCATTATTATATTATCATGAATTGCTTAATTATGCATGCTAGCAACTTAGTCAAGGCTAAAATGAAAAGATGAATTCGAGGGTTCCTCCATCTGTAAATTTGGGGCTTTATTTTCGTTGCCCAAAACTAAAATTAGAAGGAGGAAAATAGAATAGAGAGCTTACTTTGTATAGGATATGTTTGGAATCATCACTCGTTACTCCAAAGTAGCATGAGAAAAATAGAAAGATGAGAGTGCTTCTTTAATGCTCCTTCACGTTTTTTTCTTGGAAAGGGGATGAATGAATAGTGCTATATTTATAGAGCAAGAGTTGATTTTTGGTAAAGAAATGAGTGGTTGAGATTTTACCACATCACCCATTCTAGTTAATTCTTGAAATTCACTGTAGCAGTCACAGATATCGTGATTTTTGACCTACTACTAGTTCGAATTTTAAAAAATGCACAACGAAGAAGTTTCAGGCCTAGGTCTTAGCTTTTTGACATATATAAAATTCATAAAAATCGAAGATCGTATGAAAGAGTTACTGCCCACATACCACCGGCTGGCAGGATTTAATCTTAGAATGAATTCTGTAACGAAACTGCGAGGAATTTGCAAAATAACCAAAAAGTCATTTCATGAATATATACATGTTTCAAAAAGTTTTATATCATGTATCATCTATCCCATATCGTAATAGTCATAAGGATTACTAAGGTGTTACAGTGGGACAACTTTAAGTCAAGCCCAACTAGCTTTATTTTAACATATGGGCCATAATCAAAATTAGGAAGAGTTTATCCCAAGTCAAAGCCCAATAAGAAATCCATATTTTTGCCCAAGTCCTTTTGCTTTCTAGAAAACAAATATTCAAGACTTCTATAGAATTATTTGAGAATGTTTTAGAGAAAAACAAAAAATTGAGAAAACCCTCACTTGGACCCCCCAGCCCAAAATTTAAGGAGAGAAAAGAATACGACTTTTACTTTTCTTGAAAAAATTCTAAGATGATCTAGACCAAATCCATCACCAAAAAAGTTTAGGAAGAAGGAATGGAGGACTTGAACACTTATTTGGTGGAAAATTGTCATTGTTTGAGGTAAGGGAAATTTTACCCAATCTTGATACATTGAGTTTTGATGATTTGATGATTGTGGTATGTCGCTAGCTAGAGTTTGATGATGATTGGATGATTATTGTGTTAACAAAATAGCGGTTGTGAGAAACCTTAAATTTATGAAACCCTTAAACAATAGAACTAAGTTAGAGTTTATTAAATGAATGTGAGATGGTGTTAATGGGTGATAATGGTGATATTTTGTATACTTGTTGTTGTTATGGCATTGGTGGTGTTGTAAAAGTTGAGAGTGAAGATGAAGTTGATTTTGGGACCTGTAATCAGGCTAGCATCGTGACGCGTAATGGGAAGTTTCTCTCTGTTTTGGTTCTGGAATGTTAGAGTCGTGACGCTAAAGGTCCGCATCGCGACTCATAAACAGAGGAAGCTTAAAGCCTCGAATCTATTTTATGAGAGTCATGTCGCTCATCACTTAGAATTGCGAAGTGCATCAATTAGCGTCGCGACACGTAACTATCAGATGCTTACTACCTCAGAAACTCTTGTGAGAATCACGATGCCCATAAGTTAGTGTCATGACGCACGACTGAATTTTTCCAGGATCAAATTTAATTAATTTCAATCTCACCCAAAGACATTAAAAGGCACCCTAAAAGTCTCGTTTAAGATTAAATTCATGCATTACGTCATGTTACAAGCATAAAATGTCAATCATGCATTACATTTTCTTTTTATCAATTGCAAGGTACCTAATGATTGCTTTGACTTTAGATCGATGTCAAGGCACTCGGAGGTCACCTATGCCAGAGACCACACCAGACTTGCGGTAGCACTATGAATGGAGTATTTATTTCAAGGGTTTTGTGTTTCCAAAATGAAATTCAAATTTCGTTGATTTTAAATGAGTTTATCAAAAGTTTACTAAAGTATTGATTTCAAATGATTTGAGATTATTTAATGATAATAATGATTTTAAAGGATGAATTTATGATTTTGGAGGCATGGGGGAAAAACCGCTTTATATTCTAACTTAGAATTGATAGATACAGACGATGTGTGCACACGCAGATTAAGACTAGAGAGACGGCGACACGTAACGCCCCTAGATCCTAGATTTTAGTACTAGGGGATGGCAATATGTAACGCCCATAGACCCTAAATTCAAAGACAAGACAATGGCATGCATTGGGGGACGACGATACGTAACGCCCCAATGACATGGATTTGAACACTTGACTACTGGTCAGTGTCTTAAGGGACGACGATACGTAATGCCCCAAGACCACTAATTTAGGTGTATGAGGGGACGGCGATACGTAATGCCCCCATGCATCAGAGTTTTTACAGAACTTTAGAGATTTTTAGAGAGACAATTTATTAAATGATTTTCATATATGATTTGAAAGAAAGAAATGATTTTTTGATTTAAGAATCCAGAAAGACAATTATTTATTACAAGCTTTCGACATAGTATTTCTAGCATTGTTTTTTGGTTTGTAGCTCCGCTCACTGAGTTCTTTGGACTCACCCCCACTGTCCAATTTTGCATGACCTTTTAGTTGGTGAGCCACTACCATATTTTAGAGCATGGATCGGGGACATGAGCACCACTATAGTCACTAGCCATAGCGATCAATCATGTCAACGCTACATTCATATAGAATGTAGCTTCTGTTTTGGTTCCTTTTGATGTATAACAAGTATATGATTGTATATAATACTCAAACTATGTATGTTTTCATGTGTCTTTTGTGGTAAAACAATATTATAAAATGTGTGCTTGTTCTTTGATAATATAAAGAGTTACTAATCAAAGAAATGGATATTTCACTAGTTTATTCAGTGGCTTAGGTGGCAATGGAATCTGTCATTTGTCGGTAACCTTCCTATATTGGGGATGTTACAAAGGTGGTATGAGAGCATGGTCTATGGGGATAGTGACTACAATGAGAGAGTAGTTGTGTCTTATATATGTAGTATACTTGGGGTACTAATATATAAGAGGTTGTCTCTCTGATATCCTTATCCCAAGGTATGTCTTATCCTTTTACTCTAAATTTCTTAAAAAATTGATTGTCCTTTTTCCTCTTCTGTTTATATAACTGTTGATATCATGCCGCCTAAAGGAAAAATCAGAGTCAGAAGTAGACCTACGCGTCGTAGAACGCCCTAGAACATAGACCGAGACCAGAGATTAGTGGCGCATTCTCTTGAGCCAGATTGGGGACAAATAATGGAATTTGTACATGAGGGTAGTATAGGAGATGATATATGAAGACGCTGATGATGTAGTAGCTGTGGGTTTGCAACAGATTCAATGATTAATAGAAGCTTTGGTTCAGTTGATGCCCAACAATAGCAGTATCCAGGCCTAGAGCCGAGAACTGCAGATCCCAATGCTTCAGTTTCACCCCCACCTGTAGGACCTTCAGTGACTCACCAGATAGAAATTCCACCAACTAGACCGAATCCTACCATTTTCCAAGCATGACCTTTTACTGTACCTCATGAATTACCTACAAGAACTGTTCAAGTACTGTAGCGATAGGAGTTGCCAGTCTCTTTCCATGACTTTCAGAAGTTACATACACCAACATTCTCAAGTGTAGAGTCATCCCCCGACCCATGCAGATTTATTGAGGAATCAGACCGCATATGTACCGCTTTGGGATGTTCACCGGAGAGGGTGGTAGAGCTAGTCAGTTTTTCAGTTCAGAGTTGTAGCCAATACTTGGTTCATGGCTTTTGGAGACAATAGACAGCAGGTGCTCCCCCATTGATGTGGGATGAGTTTATTGGGCCATTTTTGTCCCGGTTCCTACTGCAGAGTATTAGAGATGCCAGAGCTCGAGAGTTTGAGCAGTTAGTCTATGGGGATCAAATGATAATTTCTCAATATGATATACAGTTTACTCAACTCTCCAGGTACGCCCCACATCTGGTTAGTACTGAAGTGATGAAGGTGAAGAGATTTGTCAATGGGCTTCGAGATTATCTATTTTGGTCCATCCAATTTACAAAGACCACCACTTATATCCAGGTCCTGGATGCTGCTCTCTGATTTGAGGTACGAGTTAGGGATATGCAGGTGACCGGCATAATCACACACGTATAACGCAAGTGCATGTATCGTTCAAGTAGTATAAAAATTTCGATCCCACGAGGACTTAATTCCTATTGTTGTTATTAATTAGTGATACTATTTATTTACAAGTATCTAATTAAGGGAGAAGAGAATGATTGCTTTTGGTTGGTTGAATGTGGATTTCCTTAAATAAAATAAATAAAAGAAAATACTAAGAAAAATAAATAAAAGACACAAAGATCTAGGGTTGTGATTCCACACAATATTATCTTAAAGATGAATTGATTCTCTTATATATATGTAATAAGTCAGTTTGCTAACCTGAACACAAAGATATGCAAAAGCCTATGTCGATGGTCAGACGAAAATACCCAAATAACCCAATTAATTATATGTCTATGTTAACCAAGTTACCTGAATTCATTAAGTTCAAGTTCTAAAAGTGGCTACCCCCGCCCGACAGGTATATGTATATCCTGTAAGAAAATCTATTAAAGGGTTATCTATCCTCAAGGAAGATCGTGGGCTATTGAAATTAAGGCTGAAACCTAAAATCCCTTCGTCAAGTTCATTTTAAGTTTACCAAATCAATCTTATTAATGGCCAATTAAAAAACAGCATTAAACTTAAAACTCAATAAACAAACCAAAGAATTGCCCATAAAAATAAAATCAATTATTAAGTGTGTAGATATTGTGTTTCATCACTTCCATAGAATAAAAATAAAATGTTGGGGGTTGGGGATCCACATTTACTATTTCTAATTTAGAAATCTCCATTACTATAATATATAATTTATCAGTGATATTACCAACCAGCCATATAGGCGGTATCCTCATTAAGTCAGATTTTAATTAAGTCCGACCGACCATAAATACGGTATCATTATTTGTCCATAAACCAGCCATATAGGCGGTAATCATTTGTCACATAAAGATCGGCCATATAGGCGGTGTCATATTATGTCAAATAAATAAAACCAGCCATTAAGGAGGTATAACATTTTATGTTAAATTATAATTTCCATTTTATAATTAAGGGAGATTAATTAAACTAAAATAATAAAAGTTTCACCCTTCCCCCAGTTGAAAATTAACTGCAAAACATAAAAGTAAATAAAAGAAAATAAACTACTACTATTACTGAAAATAAAAATGCATAAATTATATACTAAAACTAAATACAAACAAGATGCAATCCTTAAATTCCTTACAAAAACCTAAGGAAAGAATGAAAATTACAGATGAAATGGCTTGGTATTTATAGGAAAATCTAAAGGCTTCCACCAATTTCTCCATCAATTGCTCCACCAAACACTCCACAAAATCGTCCACCAAACACTCCACCAATCATGTCACAAGACACTCCACAAAAACTCCACAAAACATGTTTTGTGGAAGTTTGACAATTATAAATTGTCATTTTCCATTTTTTTTATTTTTTGTTAATGACTTTAGTAATTATACAAAACACATTAGATTATTCATTAATATCGGTCTTTCAAACTTTAAAATTCGAAAATATTTAAATCTTCAAAGTTGTAGATCTTTGTGTCTTCATTAATCTGGCACTTGAATCAGATCAATTGGATATCAGATGAAAATGTTATGGCTAAAATATCAAACTTGCGTAAAATTGGAATTTAGGACTGCATTTCGTGACGCGTACTATAAATTTTCGTTTTTGACCTTTTTTCCTCCAGATTTCATCGGTTTATCCCCGAGTTGATTCCATTAATTCCAAATATTATTTTTATCTGTAAAATAAACAAAAACACATCAAAACGTTCATAAAACTCGAGAAACTATACAAAATATTAGGTTAAATGAGTGGGAAATAATGATATAATTACCACTCATCACACCCCCAAACCTAACATTTTTCTAGTCCTCGAGCAAAATAAAAAAATAAATTAACATAAACATCTTTAAAATAAAATTAAGCTAAGCCACTTTCGTAGGGATCACGGTTGCATTTAGCATATGCAACAAGCCTTTAAACCCCTAGTTGTCCCTAGTGGACGAGTTGTAGTCTCGTGAGGGTTTACAGCAATGATACCCACAAACGTTTGATAAAAGTAAAAAGATAGTAAAACTAATTCACACAAAAGTAAAAAGACAAGAGAAAATAGAATAAAAAATTTAGTGACTAAACATGTGAAACTTCTTATCCTAGTCAATAATTGTTTTGTTTCTTTCTAAATTACCAAATAAGTAAATTCTCTGATTATTTTTACCATTCTCCATATACACAGCCAACAAAATATTAATCAACTCATTTTGCCCACAATAGTCACAAATGTAGTTGAAAAGAGAGTAATATTTTTGCCTTAAAGTTTTATCAGAATTCACACATTTTTAGCAATGAAAATTTTTTTCTGAATTTTTTTATTTTTTTTTTTTTTTTTTTTATTTAAATACAATATCTTCCATCTATGTAGCGAGCTTTGGGTCGGTGGCTCTCAAACCAGTTGGCTTTAAGGCACTAGGTGTTAAGACACCCCTACGGACTTAATAACTCAGACTTCAGATATATATATATTTTGCAACATCTTCGATCCATGTAGCGAGTTTTGGGCCAGTGACTCCCAAACCAGTTGGTTTTAGGGCACTAAGTGTTAAAACACCCCTACGGACTTAATAACTCGATCTCAGACGTTTTTTTTTCACACTTTTTTTTTAATCTTTTATCTTTTTTTTTCTTATCCCATCGCTTTTTTAGATGCTTCCTCCAATTAAAGTAGAGCACTGAATATTATAAACTCGTCAATTACTTCTCATGTCTGTATGTTACCATGTATGCTGATAATACCCGTCAACTGAGCATATAAAGACCCATTTTAGTCAGTATTATGGAGAATTCACAAATTAAATAATTCAAAAGGAAATAAACAAAAATTAACTTGTTCCGAAATAGGTTGAGATACGTCTCAGGAGTGGAAATTCCTTACACACCTCTCTCAAACCAATTTCACCTAATTAATCAAATTAAAAACATAAAATAAAATTAGTTTTTTAATTTTTGGAAATTTTTCAATTTTTTTTTGTATTTTTTGAAAAATTTTGGAATAAAAATAACACAATAAAAAAAAGATACTATTAACTATTCCACTCCCCCAAACCTAAATGAGACATTGTCCTCAATATCTTAAACAGTAGAAGAAGAGTTTAGAAAATCGTACCTGGTTAGCTAAAATTCTACATCTAAATGAAAAGTTAAAGGTTAAGATCCAGATTAATCCGACGCCTCTTACCATGATCATTATCGGACCAGTTTATCTTGGAAAGAATAGAGTCAATTTGTGGTTCAAAGGCTAAGATTTGGTCAATTAAATCTGAGGCAGTTCTGGCAGTGAAGATGAGTTCTTTTACAGATTTTGACACGAACCCATTTCTCTGGGCATCATCAAGAAACACACAAAGAAAATTATAAAATCCATTAACGTTGTACAGTCCAAGCCGTTTCTGGTGTATGTTCAAGTTTGCCCAAGATAGTACTGTAAAAATGTCCTCTATTGTGCCCAAGCCACCTAGCAAAGCAATAAAAGCATCAACACGATTAATCATTTCTACCAGTCGTTCAGACATAAATGGCAAGATCAGTTCCTCTCCGTTTGATGATCTAATAAGATTCGCCTCCGCCAAGGGTTTTGGGATGATTCCCAAAACTTGACTGCCTCCTTCCTGTAGGGCCTTTGAAACAATCCCCATAAATCCAAGATTGCCACCGCCATATACTAAATGCATATTCCTTACGGCTACGAATCGACCCAATTCCTGTGCTGCTGCAATGTATTCTGGTTTAACACCAACACTAGTACCACAAAACACACGGATATTTTCAACACGTCTTCTTCATGTAGCTTCCATTTTTATGTATTTCTCTCTCAGTTCCGGATGCCTTCAAGAGTGCAATGATGAGTTGAATTTATAGTACCTGAAAAGGGTGAGTAATAATAGCACTAGTATCTTTCAAAGGACGATTGTTAGCTAAACAATAAAATAAATCGTGAAAGGTCAAAAACTATAGATCTTGTCAGGAAAAATAAAAGAAAATGACAAAAGAAAAGAAAATCAAAGCAATTATTAAGGCAACGAAATTGTGTACGCAATACGCCACTCACTTAGTATAAATTCATAAGGATGCGTCTCAAGAATTCATTCTTTACTCAGCCATCACAAATGAATTAGCTCTCTTCTTTGTGATTTCCAACACCATTCCTTCTATCTTAAAATGCTCTATTTGTGCTTTTCCCTGAAAATATCACACAAAATTAAAAACTTTACAACATGTATACACAAAATATGAAAACAAAAATTACAACAAATTACATGGGTTGCCTCCTTACTAGCGCTAAATTTTAAGTCTTCCGCCAGACGTGACTGAAATCCATCTGTCAATGAGGTTTCAGCGTCGTTTTGGATGTCCGATTAAAGACAATCCTATGAGCGTTGCTTTTGAAAGGTCTCTTTCAACGGTAAAGTGGAAATTTTTTTTTGTCTCATTCAGTGCTTGTGCCACCTTTTTTTTTTTATCTTTGTCGCTCCAATAGTTCCTGAAAAGAAAGAAATAAAATCAGGAGGTCTCGTATGGTGCTTGACTTTGAATGGAAGTTCCATTCTGTCAAGCTTCTGGGTGATTTCTTTGATTTGTGGTCCCCAAAACAGTGATGTTTCTCTTGAATGCCTGAGATCTTCAATTTGGTCAGATAGTTGCTCCTCCATTTGTTCTGCTTCTTGCTCCATCTGATCTTTTCAAATGTATTTTAAAATTTCCATATTCAGCTCTTTATCTGTCATCTGTGAAATGCATGCTCCATAAATATCAATGTGAGGATGTAAATATGAGTATGATTTTAGGTCTCTATCCTCTGTGGTTGATATGACTAGTTCAGGTAGTTCTTCTTCAAACATCAGTGCAAAACATGCTCCAAGATCTTCATTTTGAAGATGGAAAGTTTGATCCTCCATTCTTGGTGCAGTTGGTACAAACAGCTCAACGTCTTTCATCCTCGTTAGAGTTAGAATAATAAAAATCAAACAGAGACTTCATTGGTTTAGGTTCATGAACTGATACCTCTAGTTCTTGATACTGCTCAGCCTCTTCCTCTGTTAAGGTGTCATCGGGAAATTCTTAGTACTCGAAGGCTTCATCAGTGTCATCTGCTCCGTGAGATATGTAATTCATGTTTTTTGTTAATTATCTGATTTGATCTGTCATTCTCTATATGGATTCCACTTGACTCTGAAATTGTGCACCAATTTGAGCTTCCCGTTCCTCGAGCCAATCTTTGAGCATGTGAACCAACTGATCTTCCTCTGATGGTTCTGGTTCTTGATGAAGATCATAGATGGATGGTGGATAAGATGGAGAATAAAGTTCAGGGAAATATGATGGTTCTTCGTACCTTGAATGATTCTGATAATTCTGCCACTCTGAAATGTAAATGCATTGATCGCTAAGGTGGTTACCATCACATATCTCACATCTCCCCATTGCGTTCTATTGAGAAAATGTAATATTGCTTGGTTCTGACATCTAGTGATAATTGTTGGGCTAGACAACAGGCCTCCGAAAATTGGACTATTGCTCCCAAATTTGGGGTGTATCTTTTTCTAGTAAAGCTCGTAATCTCTCAATCTCCCAATATTGTTCCATTTCAACAACCTGAAAAATAAAAAAAATAAATAAAAATTACAGATAAAAATAAAGAAAATTAGATACAAGTAAATTAGATAGCTTCAAAATTAACAACTCAAGAAATATAAGTCCCCGACAACGGCACCAAAAACTTGACCGGCGTAATCACACGCGTATAACGTAAGCGCACGTATCGTTCGAGTAATATAAATATATAGATCCCACGAGGACTTAATTCCTACTTTTGTTATTAATTATTGATACTATTTATTTACAAGTATCTAATTAAGGGAGAAGAGAATTATTGCTTTTGGTTGGTTGAATGTGGATTTCCATAAATAAAATAAATAAAAGAAAATACTAAGAAAAATAAATAAAAGACACAAAGATCTAGGGTTGTGATTCCACACAATATTATCCTAAAGATGGATTGATTCTCTTATATATATGTAATAAGCCAATTTACTAACCTGGAACACGAAGATATGCAAAAGCCTCTGTCGATGGTCAGATGAAAATACCCAAATAACCTAATTAATCATATGTCTATGTTAACCAAGTTACCTGAATTGATTAAGTTCAAGTTTTAAAAGTGGCTACCTCCGCCCGACAGGTATATGTATATCCTGTAAGGAAATATATTAAAGGGTTATCTATCCTCAAGAAAGATCGTGAGCTCTTGAATCTAAGGCTGAAACCTAAAATCCCTTCGTCAAGTTCATTTTAAGTTTACGAAATCAATCTTATTAATGGTCAATTGACAAGAAGCAATAAGCTTAAGACTCAATAAACAAACAAAAGAATTGCCCGTAAAAAGAAAATCAATTATTAAGTATGTGGATAGTGTTTCATCACTTCCCTAGAATAAAAATAAAATACTAGGGGTGGGGATCCACCTTTACTATTTCTAATTTAGAAATCTCTTCTACTATAATATAGAATTTATCAGTGATATTATCAACCAGCTATATAGGCGGTATCCTCATTAAGTTAGATTTTAATTAATTCCGACCAACCATAAAGGAGGTATCATTATTTGTCCATAAACCAGCCATATAGGTGGTAATCATCTGTCACATAAAGATCAATCATATAAGCGGTGTCACATTATGTCAAATAAATAAAACCAGCCATTAAGGCAGTAGTATAACATTTTATGTTAAATTATAATTCCATTTTATAATTAAGGGAGATTAATCTAAACTAAAATAATAAAAGCTTCACCATTCCCCCAACTGAAAATTAACTACAAAACATAAAAGTCAATAAAAGAAAATAAACTACTACTATTACTGAAAATAAAAATACATAAATTAAATACTAAAAATAAATACAAACAAGATGCAATCCTTAAATTCCTTACAAAAACCTAAGGAAAGCGTGAGAATTACCAATGAAATAGCTTGGTATTTATAGGAAAATCTAAAGGCTTCCACCAATTTCTCCATCAATTGCTCCACCAAAAACTCCACAAAATCCTCCACCAAACATGCCACAAGACACTCCACAAAACACTCCACCAAACATTCAAGCATGTTTTGTGGAAGTTTGACAATTGTAAATTGTCATTTTCCATTTTTTTTTATTTTTTGTTAATGACTTTAGTAATTATACAAAACACATTGGATTATTCGTTAATTTCGGTCATCCAAACTCTAGAATTCGAAACTATTTAAATCTTGAAAATTGGAGATTTTTGTGTCATCTTTAATCTGGCATTTGAATCAGCTCAATCGAATATCGAATGCAAAAGTTATGGTCAAAATACCAAACTTGCACAAAATTGGAATTTAGGACTTCATTTCGTGACGCGTACAGTAAATTTTTATTTTTGACCTTTTTTCCTCCGGATTTCATCATTTTAGCCCCTAGTTTATTCCATTAAGTCCCAATATTATTTTTATCTACAAAATAAATAAAAACACATCAAAATATTCATAAAACTCGAGAAACTAAACAAAATATTAGGTTAAATGAGTGAGAAATAGTGATATAATTACCACTCATCAGCAGGTAGATAGAGTATCGGAAAAGGCCAAGATTAGAGAAAAGGGTTAAGCAGCAATATGGCCCAAGTAGATAATAGAAGATGTCAGCCTGTCCCACAAATCATCCAGATATGGGCTCGACTCAGGGAGGTCTAGATCGTAGACCTGCCCAGAATGTTACATCTTGTGCGGGTTCTTCTCCATCGGTGGCCCAGCTGGGGTGGGGTTTCCCAGTATGTATGACCTGTAAACGATCTCATCCAATAGTTTATCGAGTTGAGTGTAGAGGTTGTTACCGATGTGGGCAGATAGGTCACTTGGAGAGGGATTGTCCAGTATCAGCAGATCTGTTGCCACCTTCTAGTGTTAATCTATCGGCACCCCAATCACAACCTAGTAGGGGTATGTGGGAAATGGAGCAGAGACCAGTGGGCAGAGGTCAGACAGTAGGAGGAAGAGGACAAATATTGGGCAACCGAGGATATGCTTCTACCAGTAGAGCTCAGGGTATGGTGTATACTCTCACACCTCAGGATGCTCAAGCATATAATGCAATCATCACATGTACATTATCAATCAATTTAGTGCATGCTAGAGTATTGTTCGATTCGGGTGCTACTCATTCTTTCATATCACCGTATTTCATGACCCGCTTGGGTAGAGGTTCATAGCCATTAGATTCACCCCTCATCATAGGTACACCAGTAGGAGATCCTATAGAGGTTACATAGGGAGTGAAGTCTGGTCCAGTAGATGTTGGCGGACACACATATTAATTTGATTTGACAGTGTTGAACATTTTGGGTTTTGATATAATCGTAGGGATGGATTGGTTAGCTACACATCACACGGTGTTAGATTTTTGAGTGAAGACTATTACATTGCACATTCCCAATCAATCAATTAAAGTTTATCAAGGGGATATGAGTGTAGTACCTCATAACTTGATATCGGCGATGCAATCGTTTAAGCTCATACGAAGGAAAAACATGGGTTACTTAGGCTATTTGACATTTATTAGAATGGATGCAAAGGGCATTGAGCAAATTCCAGTGGTAAATGAGTATCTTGACGTTTTCCAGTGGAGTTACCAGGATTACCACATGATAGGGAGATTGAGTCCTCTATAGATGTAGTACCACGTACACAACCTATATTGATTCCTCCATATAGTATGGCCCTTACCGAACTCAAGGAATTAAAACCACAATTGCAAGACTTGCTGGATAAGGGTTTTATTCACCTCATCATGTCTCCATATGGTGCTCCGGTGTTATTTGTACTGAAAAAAGATGGGACACTTCGGTTGTGTATAGATTACCGACAACTGAATAAGGTGATAATCAAGAATAAGTATCCGTTACCGAGAATCCACACTTCGGTTGTGAATATGGATGTGTTTTAGTTGAAGATTAGGAAGATTGATGTACCAAAGATATCCTTTCGAACTACATATAGACATTACGAGTTCTTAGTAATATCGTTCGGCTTGACTAACTGTAGGCACTGCATTTTTGCACGTAAGTCCCAATGATGAGTCTCACATGGAGACACTACCTCTTTAAATTGTGGAAGTCGTGGGAAACGGACGTCGGAAGGGAAGAGTCAGAAATTGACATCTTATTGGATTTAATTCGCTTGTTTAGCTTTGGGTTTGCTTGTTGGACCTCTGTTTTAAAACACATCCCTAACCCAAAACCAAAGCCACACGCCCACCTAGCCCAAAACCAAAGCCATACGCCCACCTTGCCCAAGCCTATTAAATCACATCCATAATAATTAAAACATTTAAAACACATGTCAAAAATTAAATTAAATCAAATTAAATTAAATCAAATCCAATTAAATCAAAACAAATCTCATTCCTAAATTAAATAAATAAAATCAAATCTCATAATCACATTCCTAATTAAATTAAATCACATGCCTAAACTAAATGAAATGAAATCAAATCCCATAATCATCTTCTAACTAAAACAAATTACCTCCCTAATTAAAGATATATTTTCCTTATGATACACAAATTAAATATTCCCCCCATATTATAATATTCTTTCCCTACCTATACAAGGATAACCCCAACCCTCTCATATAAAAGAAAACACAAGCCAAACCCTTGGACCCTAGCTCAAACTCAAAAGAAATAACAAACAAAAAAGATGTTGGATAATATGACCCATAGCGTCACTATTTGCACAGAAACATTGTGTTTGCTGTAGCAAAATTACTATGTAACAAGGAAATTGCACTCTCATCATTTGTGATTAGATCACATAGATATATAAATGAAGAGAGGTCCCTATGATTAGTTCCTGGATTGAGATGATATGAGACAGTATCAGTCCACGAAGGATTAATCATTAAATATCCCTAGCCGTAGTATTATCGAGACTGGACATCGATAATGCGGAATAGGCTAGTATTGCACTTGTGCGCGTTGTGATGGCACAACGACATAGTTCTCATATATATAAGTATTGGATACTTATGCAAGTGCGATAGGAGGTCGTGTTTCACCGATGGTACGGGAAACAGCTTCGCTCTGGATAGACCCCTCGGAATCCCATTGGTATTATGACTATGTGTCTATGGGAGGCCGAAATCAAGGTAGGTGTGTATAGTCTTAACCTGAGACTTACATCGCTAATGCTTACGACAATCGATATACTTTAGTTGAGGTCGTCTAGGACTGTAACTAGTTCTGTGTACGCCAATGCCGGGTATATTGAGAATCGTAGTCTATTGGATGTGATGTCAAGACGGAAGTGTCACTCCAGTCATAATGGAGATGATGTCACGCAGGATACGGTATTAGTGCTCTTAAAGTGATGCGCATCCAATCGTGATATTATGACCAGGTCATGAATATCCGATTATAGAGACTAGTTACCAGACATCCGATATGTGTTTCGGACGGGGCAGACACTTATCCAGCCCCAGCCCTAGCACGTGATTATCCGATACTGGCCGATATACACAATACATTAGTATACTACGCTTGATACAGATCTAATATTCTTAAATGGATATGTCCGGAGAATTAGGTAGACTTGGTGCTTTGCTAGGAGTCGACCTTGTCTCGTAAATCGGTAGAACGTAGTACTTGGTACGTACGTGATTCGGATACTCCGACGACCGTATTTACTGCCAGATTATCCGGGGATCTCATGGGTCGCTTCCCGATAATCCACCGATGACGCACAACTCGCACTCTTGAATAATCTGGGATTATAATAGAAGAGAGAGAAAATTAATCTAGGATTAATAACGGAGATATTTTATCTAGGATAAAATGTCGTCTAAAGAGAGAGAACGATTAATTCTGAATTAATCGATGTATTAATATATTCGATATATTAGACGAAATTAGATTTCGACGCGGAATTAAAATCAGATTTTAATTCGGGCAAACGAGTTAATTTAGTATTAATTCGTTAGCGACGTAAATAATAATTTCGCTAGGCGCAATATTTATTTAAATTCGATTTAATTAACGTCGCGACGTAAGCTCGGTATTTCGGAAATATCGAACCCGAACGCGTGAGTGCACGTGGGCCCACTTTCATTTGGAAACGTGTGGGGCCCACATGACACATGTCATTCTAATGCTTTGCATGTAGATTGTGTACATTGCACTCAAAGTCATTGCATGGAGTTTGAGTGTTTGACACTCTAAACCATTGCATGTTATGTGTCATAATTTTATTATTAATTTAATGAAAATTATGGCATAAATATAAATTGATTTTTGGTAAATCATTTTGACAACTTAATACACATTCAAACTCTCTTCTTTCTTCTTCTCACGCCCAAACTGAAAACTTTGGACTGTTTTTGAAGCAAAAACCGTGAGCAAGGGAAGCCAAGAGTGGGTTTTCATGGTGAAAACGCAAGTGCTAGCACACTACGAGTCTTGCGAAGGTGGTAGGGAGGTTCGACCATGAGCCGGGATCCATCCAACGAAGCTAGGAGCTGCGTTTCTCATCTCAAAATTCTGTTTTTGGGGGCAGTGGACTGCATGCAGTAAGCTTAATGGCAGTGCGTTTTTGGCCTTCATTTGTCTTCAAATCGACATAACCGATCAATGTAAGTATTCCGCTATCTTCATTGGTGTATTCACGCATGTTTTCATGTCTTGTTTGATCTTGGGACCTTAGATAATTCCAACAATGGCATCATGAGCTAATGTTGCAAGCATGAAAAATGTAGGGCTTAAAATTGGGTAAATGTTTGTTGAGCATGATTTGAATAAATTGATTGTTTGAGTATGCTTATAACATGTTTATTGCATTTTGGTTGGACCAATTTGTTGAAAATTGATTTGGAATATTTCCCCAAAATATTGATGTTGGCCGAATGTAAATTGATATTGGGAGTTCTTGGAATTTTTGTTTTTTGATTCATTGGATGAGTTAGAATCATGTAGGATGATGTTAATTTGAAATTAATTGGATTGAATTTTGAATTGAACAAAATCCCTAAATTCCTTATGTTGGCCGAATCTACAATGCCCTTTGTCTTGGTAATTTTGATTTTATGACATTGGATGTGTATGAAATCAAATTGGATGGTTGATAATGTCGATTGTATGTTCGATGGATTGAAACCGAATCGGACACAAAAATCCCTCCTTGGCCGAGAGCTTAGAAGCATGTAAATGGGTTTGATTTTTCAATTTGTGTGTTGGACATGTAATAATGAATTAAGCATGATTAATTGGACTAAAATGGTGTTTTAGAAATATTGATTTAGTTGATTAATCATGTAATACACTTATTTTAATTGAATATGAAATTGGATTTGTCATATTTAATTAATTGGGCCTAATTTTGGAAATTGGACTTTAATATTGTAATTGGGCCTATTGGGCTTGATTTATCAAGTTTGGTTTAGGCCAAGTGGATTGGATCCAATTGGGCCCAAAACCTTAACCATAAAGCCCAATTGCGGCTAATGAACCTTTAATGTTCAATTGGGCCTAATGGGCCAAGATTGATTTATGGGCTTATGGGGTAAATCCCGGATTGGACTTTGGTTATCGGTTTGACCCGAGTTGACCAAAAGTCCACGCCTTAAGAAATCAATCAAAAGCCCATTGGACTTTAATTGAATTGACGTTGGACGTTAATCGGTCTTTGAGACGCGTTACGATTAAATTTGGAATTTAAATCGAAAAGGTTTTATAAATAAAGTGTAATATTTAATTTGGAATTGAATAATGAATTAGTATTAAATACATGTTAAATTAGATTTAATGATTGTAGTTTAATTTAATTCATGAATTCGTACTTTAAGTACTTATTCGCAAAAACGAGTTTGACTCGAACAAAATCAAATCGTTGTTTGAACATTGGATGATCACTTAATTATCAGATTAATTAATTTGATTAGATTGATTGATAGCATGCTTATGTGTGTGAATACGTGGTTGTGTTGAATGAATAATGTATATCGGATGGATATTAGTCGGGTGGGCAATTTTAGAAATTGTTGTAATAAATTCGATTTATTAAATTGGACCTGCGTGTCCAGCCTTATCACCTCTATTCTCTTTGTATTCTCTTCTCACCTATTCCCCTCTATGTATATGAGGTTTCTTTAGAAGTGTAGTGTAACGGGTAGAAGTAGAAGTAAACTAGTGCTAGCTTGAGTGAGAAAGGGAGAGATTTGATCTAGGATCAATGTGTTAAGTATCCATCCGCATATCATTATTATTTATTTCATACTCGCTTTATTATGTATTTAGAATGCATGTTTAAGGGTGTATGATGATGAGACCTAACAAAGATAATTAAATTGGTAGCCAATTTGCACGCGAAAAACCCTCAAAAATATCATGCGTTTTTTCCTTCCATTGAGTGATTCTTACTCAAGATCCTAGATTGGCAGGGGTTGTTGGCCAAAGTCAAGCCCTTGTCCTTCGAGATGTGTTTTAATCACGAGGCTGTGTTCCATATGGTGTCTTGTCCAAGTTGTGGTTTGTTGGCCAAAGTCAAGACCACTTCTTGTCCAACGACATTGATTACGAAGCTTCCATGTCAATGGGTCCGCGCTTGACTGGGATCATTAGGTTTGTTGTGCCAAAGCCAAGGCCTAGTTGATTCAGAGGAAAAAGGTTAGGGTATACATTCGATGTATAGGCATATATTAGATATATGTTTGGGCTTGGATGTCCACCTACTGGATCTAGGAGTTGGATAGATCCAATTGATCTTCGAGATCTACCTAGTTAATTATCATACAATTTGTTGGCCAAAGTCAAGATTGTGTGATATTTAACGGGATCCTAGCCCACTAGGAAACACGGTTTCCCGAGTACTCGACAGAGGGTTAGAGGCTCGACGAAAAATAGTGGGAGGCAAGTATTGAATTTGCAACATTCGTTCGAATACTCGCAAAACACGCTCATTTATTTACTCGTCATATTATTAAAAGTATTAGTTGGACTAATATTTTATGTTGTTTTAAATATATATATTGGACTATATACAAACTCATTCAATATATAGTTGATTTTATAATTGGATTATAGTAATCAATATAATTGAATTAAAATGATAGTTGATTTTTATATTAGATTATAGTAATCAATATTAAAATTATAGTTGATTAAATAATTGGATTATTGTAATCATTATAATAAATAGTACCTTATTAATTGATTAAATAGTTGGACTATTGAAATCAAAAGAAGAAAGAATTGAAAAGTTGAATATTTAAAATATATAATCATTGGATTAAATGCTTTAAATGATTTAATTTTCATATTGGGAATAAATAATAGGTTAATTTATTTGATAAAATAACTTATTATGACTAAGCCCATAATTAAGCAAATAGTAGAGCATAAAGTCTTTGGAAGATTTATGTGATGATGACTTTAGTGCTTAATTAATATACTTACAATAAATCTATCTTTAGATTTAAAAGTATTAAAATTGCAATTAATAATTCTGGAGAATTAATTGACCATTCTAGTGGAGAAAAGTCAAAGTTTGCAATTGGGCAAGTAGCACAAGGTGCACATCATTTCGATATTCCGAAACCCAAGGCTTGGCCAAAGGTTGTGAAATATTGAAATGATAATTGACATATCCCAAAGTGACTACCATTTGGATATGGAAGACACGAAGGAATTAAAGATAGGGAGAGGCTCTAACTTTAAAAATATTTGTCAAAGTTATGTTTACTACTAGTATTAAAATTGGATTTTAAATACTTAGTGTGGTACATAATACATATATGTATTGACGTTCAGAATCCGCTGTGAGCTGGATACTGGCTTCAAGCCGAGATTTCTCTGCGAATTGGAAACGGGACGAAAGTCGTTGTTTCGACCGTAGATACCTAAGTTTAGGAACTACCCTTAGGGTATGTACTTAAATTAGGAAATGTTATAATGTAACTAGTTTGACTAGAGACATTATCTCTATATCAGTGTTTAATCCGATGCGGATAAAACCTTTATATTCTAGAACACTAAAGTGTTTCATTATATAAAGATGATACTGAGATAAATACATTAGATGTAAATAACATAATTTATATTTTGAATATAAATAAAATCTCAAACATATAAATGACAAATAAATAGCTCAAATTGATTTGATCAATAGAGACTTATTTGTGGCATTGTTGTCTAGGACACAATTAAACAAGACTCGTATATCCACACTTTTGAAGAGTGGGTACTATGACTGATTTGACTATTCAAATAAGGTCTACGAATCTAGTTTATTAGGTAAAGTACCTAAAATACTATTTACTTGGTAATAGTGTAAATGGCCACCGATCTGTTAGCCCTATTCATGGTGAAGTAAGTGGGCCCATATCTAGCTAGGCTAGATGTTAACATGAATATTTCGTGACCTTAACGGATGTGACATCACGTTGTGGTTATGTGTTCTTTTGAAGAACACAAATCAGAAACTTTTAGAGTTTCGACACGAAGTAGACTAACAGATCGGCTATAGTGTATTCCGCCACGGTGATACCGTAATGGAAAATACTTAAGCAGTAAGTTTCATACGTACATGAAAGAGTATGGTATTCTTTCAGATGAGGACTCCTCTCGAGACACGTCAGTTAGACGATGTGTCTGAACTAAAACCGAATTTTGTTGGACATAATAAGGTTTATCACGAGTCGCTCTGAGCTACTATTTCCTTCAACAGGATATGTATTAACAGTGCAAAACTTATTTAGAATAAGGTTCCATATAAATCTGTTTGACAGATATCATATAGGATATGAACAGGAAGAAACTAGGTTTCTCATTCCTGATAATTTGGGTATGCGAGGCATAGCGTTGGATGATACCAAACTAAGGACCCAAATTGGATAAGTGCCAATATAAGTTATCCTAAGGGAAACCTTAAATATAGTACTTATAAATCCCACATGAGAACAATGTAATTGTTGCTCACCATGCGGTTTTCCTGAGAGGAATACCGATATGCAGTGGTTAGTGGGGGAGGAGTGATACTCGATGAAAATCGGAGTAATACTGTTCAAGGCACGAAGTCCTTAATGGAACACAAACAGTTCATCTATGATGAAACTATACCATTAATCTTCAAATACACAAGAAACTAGTAGATCGGATAGAGTCAGAAAACAACCTAGGGTATGGGTTTCTGATCTAACCTCATAAAGATGTCAATCTTATGGAGGTGTACCATCCGACTACGTTATGAGGAAGTAATACGAGGTATTGACTCCCTGTTATGGCAAAGTGCCATGAGTCCGAAATGGATTCCATGTTAACAACTATGTTTGGATACTAGTTGTTGTACCACAAGGCATTGTGCCTATGGTACATTAAACGTCTTCAAGGAAGACATACATGGAAGGCAACATACCAACGTACAAACCTAAGGTTTTGACGGAAAGGTATCGTTATCAACATTGTGTTAATAACGGTTCAACCTTTTTACCTGTTGCCATGGTAAATCCATTTTGAAGATGCTTGTTGATAACTGTATATTTCATTTATGAAATATGTCAGTTACAAATCAAAATCGCTTTCCTGAAAAGGAAACCTTTTGGAGGATGTTTACAACATCCTGACGATTTTGTATAACCGACAAACAAGGTTTGCGGATTATTCGATCCAAGTTTGGATTGAAGCAAGCATAAGGTTCTTGGAACTGACGTTTTGAAATAATCATAATGGTTTATGATTTAACTCAAAACGAAATAATTCTTGTGTATATAAGGAGGTTAGTGGGAGTGGACACTGACAATGAAATTCCCATAAAGCAATTGGTGAAAGCTTGGCTTTCATAGATATTCTTTCAATAGAAATTCTCCGTAGATTCTGGGGAGAGTAACAACCTTTATTCAGGGAATAAAGATCTACTGGGATAGATTTGGAGTTTTAACACTCTCTGGGAAATTGTACATTTAAAATGTACTTGTATTGGTGTCTCATACGCTTCGAGCATATGGAGTCACAATTAGGTCAATCCAAGTGATAGTCACTGGATTGAACATTAAGAACATCTGTTAGTATCTGGAGAACTAAAGATGTTGTCCTAAAACTATGGAGAATGAGAACTTGAAGTGACTGGGATCACTGCAGCAAGTTTCCAAACGATTAAATACTGCGGGTACTATAAAGTTTGAATAACGGGACAGTGAGCTGGAAATCTTCCGAGCAAGATAACTGTTGCCGAATAAACAACAAATGCGGATTATTGCTACAGCTGAGGCAGCAATAGAAGCCATTTGGGTCGATAAATAAATCTAATTAGATTAGATATAGTTCTGTTAGCAGCTGAGCTAGGCGTCAGCACAAGGCTAAAGAATTAAAGGTCTCATCGACGATCCAGATATATACTTCTATATCATCTGATTCGTTCGGATCATACATCGTGGTGGTGATGTGATGATCGTATATCGCGTCAGACGATAATCAAACAAATCCGCTGACGAAAACATTTCCTCAGCAATTTGAGCGAACATTACATAGTTGGGGGTGTAGGACACTTGAGTGACTCGCTACGTGCCAAGTGGGAGATTGTTGGATAATATGACCCATAGCGTCACTATTTGCACAGAACATTGTGTTGCTGTAGCCAAATTAACTATGTAACAAGGAAATTGCACTCTCATCATTTGTGATTAGATCACCATAGATATATAATGAAAGAGAGGTCCCTATGATTAGTTCCTGGATTGAGATGATATGAGACAGTATCAGTCCACGAAGGATTAATCATTAAATATCCCTAGCCGTAGTATTATCGAGACTGGACATCGATAATGCGGAATAGGCTAGTATTGCACTTGTGCGCGTTGTGAGGGCACAACGACATAGTTCTCATATATATAAGTATTGGATACTTATGCAAGTGCGATAGGAGGTCGTGTTTCACCGATGGTACGGGAAACAGCTTCGCTCTGGATAGACCCCTCGGAATCCCATTGGTATTATGACGATGTGTCTATGGGAGGCCGAAATCAAGGTAGGTGTGTATAGTCTTAACCTGAGACTTACATCGCTAATGCTTACGACAATCGATATACTTAGTTGAGGTCGTCTAGGACTGTAAACGGTTCTGTGTACGCCAATGCGGGGTATATTGAGAATCGTAGTCTATTGGATGTGATGTCAAGACGGAAGTGTCACTCCAGTCATAATGGAGATGATGTCACGCAGAGGATACGGTATTAGTGCTCTTAAGTGATGCGCATCCAATCGTGATATTATGACCAGGTCATGAATATCCGATTATAGAGACTAGTTACCAGACATCCGATATGTGTTCGGACGGGGCAGACACTTATCCAGCCCCAGCCCTAGCACGTGATTATCCGATACTGGGCCGATATACAATACATTAGTATACTACGCTTGATACAGATCTTAATATTCTTAAATGGATATGTCCGGAGAATAGGTAGACTTGGTGCTTTGCTAGGAGTCGACCTTTGTCTCGTAAATCGGTAGAACGTAGTACTTGGTACGTACGTGATTCGGATACTCCGACGACCGTATTTACTGCCAGATTATCCGGGGATCTCATGGGTCGCTTCCCGATAATCCACCGATGACGCACAACTCGCACTCTTGAATAATCTGGGATTATAATAGAAGAGAGAGAAAATTAATCTAGGATTAATAACGGAGATATTTTATCTAGGATAAAATGTCGTCTAAAGAGAGAGAACGAACGATTAATTCTGAATTAATCGATGTATTAATATATTCGATATATTAGAACGAAATTAGATTTCGACGCGGAATTAAAAATAGATTTTAATTCGGGCAAACGAGTTAATTTAGTATTAATCGTTAGCGACGTAAATAATAATTTCGCCAGGCGCAATTATTTATTTAAATTCGATTAATTAACGTCGCGACGTAAGCTCGGTATTTCGGAAATATCGAACCCGAACGCGTGAGTGCACGTGGGCCCACTTTCATTTGGAAACGTGTGGGGCCCACACCACACATGTCATTCTAATGCTTTGCATGTAGATTGTGTACATTGCACTCAAGTCATTGCATGGAGTTTGAGTGTTTGACACTCTAAACCATTGCATGTTATGTGTCATAATTTTATTATTATTTAATGAAAATTATGGCATAAATATAAATTGATTTTTGGTAAATCATTTTGAAAACTTAATACACAATTCAAACTCTCTCTTCTTCTTCTTCTCACGCCCAAACTGAAAACTTTGGACTGGTTTTGAAGCCAAAAAAGTGAAGCAAGGGAAGCCAAAGAGTTGGGTTTTCATGGTGAAAACCGCAAGTGCTAGCACACTACGAGTCTTGCGAAGGTGGTAGGGAGGTTCGACCATGAGCGGGATCCATCCACCGAAGCAGGAGCTGCGTTTCTCATCTCAAAATTCTGTTTTGGAGGCAGTGGACTGCATGCAGTAAGCTTACATGACAGTGCGTTTTGGCCTTCATTTGTCTTCAATCGACATAACCGATCAATGTAAGTATTCCGCTATCTTCATTGGTGTATTCACGCATGTTTCATGTCTTGTTTGATCTTGGGACCTTAGATAATTTCCAACAAAGGAACCCTTAGTATCTCCCATAGCTATTCACGCCAAAACACTCCACGCAACAATAGCACCAACATAGCCCCAAACTCCACTCACGAAAGCAGCCTCAAATCCACGCACCAATAAGCCAAGCCACTGCCCCTTCATCACGCAAGAAAGCCCCTTCAAATCAACCCTCAAACTCCACGCAAAAAAACCACAACTCCCCAAGTCTGCCATC
>SKCR01044702.1:0-48730 GCA_019454045.1 Zanthoxylum bungeanum
ACTCCTTACTCAAGTCATCCCTAATGAAATTAATCTTATCTTCGCAGTTATCAGACATCATTCCTAAAGAACGACAACGAGTATTACATGTCATGCGAGCACATTCATAGCAAACACCCATTCTTTTAGCTCTTCTCTTTTTAGCATAGGTGTTTCTGCCTAGACCAGAAAGATGTGAAATAAAACAGTCAGAAGACTCACCTGCCAATCGGACCCGTGCTTCAATAATCCAACGAATGTCAGTAGGAATACCTTTGATCATCAGTAGCCTCATTCGTTCCATGCGAGCATTGTAGACTTTCATCAGAGAATTTTGAGGGAGAGAAGAAAATTGCTTATGAAGATTTACGAGAGCATCTTCCATCTTGAAATGACTTAACCTACACAAATGAAACACACAAAAATAAAGCACACCAAACACAATATATACACGAGTTGCATGGGTTGCCTCCCTACTAGCGCTAAGTTTAAAGTCGTCAGCTAGACATGACTGCCCGAACGTTAGGCTGGATCTGAAAGTATGACACTTTCTTTTTATCGCTCAATTGATTCTCCCCAGTAGTGTTTGACACGCTTGTTTTTAACCTTGAATGTTTTGTTGGAGTTGGGATCATGTAACTCAACGGCTCTATCTGGTAAAACCTTGGTGATTATGAATGGACCTGACCACCGCGATTTTGGCTTCCATGGGAAGAGTTTTACCCTTGATTTGTTTAACAGTACCTTCTGCCCCGGTTCCAGTTGTATGCGCACTAAATTCTCATCATGTCTCTTCTTGGCCTTTTCTTTGTACAATTTGGCATTCCCAAAAGGCTAAATGTGAAATTCCTCCAATTTGTTGAACTGCTGGAACTGTTTCTCTTTTATTGCTTGTAGTACATGAATAGGCTTCTTCAGTGCGCAGTACGCTTTATCTTCCGGCTCCACAGGCAATTGACATGCTTTAAGTTTGTCAGTAGAACTTTGCATTGCATTGGAGTTCTGGATGGTACTATTTATCACATCAAGTTTGAAACATTCCTCATTTTTTTCATCATCTGGGAAATTCATGGCCTTGAAAACATTGAATGTTACTTCTTGGTCTTGTACCCTCATGGTTATTTCTCATTTCTGTACATCAATAATGGTTCGACCAGTAGCCAAGAATGGTCTCCCGAGGATGATCGGCTGATGAGTGGTATTTCTATCACTATTTCCCACTCATTTAAACTTAATATTTTGTATAGTTTCTTGAGTTTTGTGAATATTTTGATGTGTTTTGTGTTATTTTGTAGATAAATAAAGTTTCAGGACATTCTGGAGGTGTTTTGGGGCAAAATGGACAAAACTGGACAAAAAGGGCAAAATCGTCATTTCAGCGTCGCGACGCTGAAGCCTTGCGCGTCACGACGTCCAACATGCGCCGAATCTGCTAAAATGTGCCGGGTCCACAAATCAGAATCTGAGAGAAGTTTGACTTTGCTAACGTGCGCCGTGCCACGTGTCACCATCACAACGGAGATGCTAAAATGCGCCTTGCCATGTGTCAATATCCTACGGTGCCGACAGTCATCATCGCCACGTGTGCCACGTGTCATCCTACATGTCGCCATGTCAACCGGTCAACCGAGTCAACAATGCCATGTCATCATCGGCCAATCACAGCTTGACACGTGTCAACATCTCATTGTTTGGACGGCCACCGCCCCACGTGTCGGCACATCATCTTCCACATCAGCAGCCACGTCAGCAAGTCAACCGAGTCAACATGCCACATCATCACCAGCCAATCACAGCGCGACACGTGTCAACATCTTATTCGTCTGACGGCCGCCGCCCCACGTGTCGCCACGTCGCCTTCCACATCATCAGCGTGACGCAAGCAATGACGTCATGAACAGTTGACACATCAGCGTGACGCAAGCAATGACGTCATGAACAGTGCCACGTCATCGGATAAGATTCTGAGCCGACCAACCAGCGCGTGACACGTGTCGAACTGTACCCAGCGGCGCAACGCTAGTGCAATTTGGGCGTCGCGACGCTGGACCCTTACTCGAGCCTATAAATAGAGATCGAATTTTCAGTTTTCATTGTACCATTCTCTCTCACTTCTTAGTTCTAAATTGAGAGTTTCTCTCTCTAGTTCCTTAAATTCAAGTTTTGTAATTACTTTTTAATAGTAATAATAATTTACTTTCTTTATTTTACAGTTTTTACTATTCACTATGAGGAGGTAACTTCCTTATGCTAGGGTGAAAGGTAATTCTTTTACTATTGTTATTTAGATTAATCTCCCGTAAAAATAATATATTTACTATTTAAAATCTGATTAATAAAGGATACCGCCATATTGGTCGGTGATAATAAAATTACTATTCCGCCTTTATGGCTGGTTATTTTGGTTCCGCCTTTAAGGCTGGTTATTTTGGTTCCGCCTTTATGGCTGGTTATTTTGGTTCCGCCTTTATGGCTGGTTATTATGGTTCCGCCTTATGGCTGGTTATTTTGGACTTAAATTGACTTAATCAGGATACCGCCAGATTGGTCGGTTGAATATAAATCACAAGTTTATATATTATTTTACTGGGAGATATCTAAATAATTAATAGTAGAAGTTAATTCCTTTTACCTTAGCATCTTTATTGTATTTTTACTTTTCAGTATTTATTTCACAGCAATTACTTTTCAGCAGTTTATGCCTTTTATTTTCAAGTTTTACCAGCCCTAGCTATGTGTCATAACTAAGTTAGTATCTAGGGTTGTGATGAAATTCAATATCACGGGTTTATAAGAGTTAGATTATAATTTGGGTAATATAAAAGAATTATTTATTGAGTCTTAATCTTAATGCTCTTTAATTAACTGGCCATTAATTAAATTGATTAGGTAAACTTAAAATGAACTAGACATAGGGATTTTAAGTTTAAGACCTTAGACTCAATAGCCCACGATCTTCCTTGAGGATAGATAACCCTTTCAATAGATTTCCTTACAGGATAGGAATATACCTGTCGGGCGGGGGTAGCCATAATTGGAACTTAATCATAATAAATCTAGGTAATTTGGTTGACATAGACATATGGTTCAATTGGATTATACTAGGTATTTGTAATTGACCATCGGAAGAGGCTTTTACATAAATTAGTGTTTCAGGTTAATAAAATCAATATATTACCCAACTATAAAATAACCACTTTATCTTTAAATAATATTGGAATAAATCACAACCCTAGATAGTTTTTATTATTGAATTTTCTTAAAATCTACCTTCAAACAATTTCATTTACTTGTCTTTAAATTTAGAATCGTCGCTATTTCAAATCAAATTAAACAAACTGTTAGATACTAGTAATCATTTAACCTCATAAAATTAATAACTTAGGTATTAAGTCCTCGTGGGATCGATACTTTTTATACTACTTGAAAGATACGTACGCTTGCGTTATACGTGTGTGTTTACGCCGGTCATCGGCACGTCTTCATCTTCCTCCATATCAAGGACAATAAAATCTGCTGGGAAAATAAATTTGTCAACTTTGACCAGCACATCTTCAACTACACCTCTTGGAAATACGAGCGTTCTATCAGCAAGTTGTAGAGAGACTGAGGTAGGCATTATTTCTCCAATCTGCAGTTTCTTGTAAATAGAAAAAGGCATTAAGTTAACACTCGCACCTAAATCACATAAAACCTTACCGAAGTCATGTTCTCCTATGGTGCAAGGAACAGTGAAACTGCCAGGATCTTTCAACTTTGGGGGAAGCTTCCTCTGGATGATAGTGATGCATTCTTCTGACAAAGATACTGTCTCGTAATCTCCCAATCTCCGTTTTCATGAAAGAATGTCTTTCATGAATTTGACATAGCTGGGCATTTGTTCCAAAGCTTTTGCAAATGGAATGTTGATATGCAGCTTTTTGAATATCTCCAGGAATCGACAAAACTGCTTGTCTAGTTTATTATTCTGGAGACTCTGTGGAAAATGTGGAGGTAGAGTGATCATTTCTTAATCTTTTTCCATTGATTCTTTTTCCTCCATCTGTGGAACTACTTCGCAGCTTTCTTTTGGAACTTCCTCACCAATTGTTTTGACTCCAACATCTTTGTTGATTTCAGTACCGCTTTTTAACATGATGGCATGACATTGCTCATTTCCCATGTTCCTTGGATTTGGTTCTGTGTTACTGGGAAGATTACATGGCGGTCTGTAACTCTGAGCATTGGCCAGTTGTCCAATTTGATTCTCCAGTGCTTTAATAGAAGCAGATTGACTTTGAATTAATGCTGTTTGGGATTGAAACAAAGCATCATACCTAGTTACTTGAGAGTCGCGTTTTGATTCTATCTTTTTCAAATGGGTCAGCACTTCTGTTATTCCTGTTTCTTTGTCATACTCATGGCTTTTATTTTTTGTTGGAATCCGGGTGGTGGATTGTTCATTTGCCCTGAATTGTTGTTCCATGCGAAATTAGGATGATTCCACCACCCTGGGTTGTAGGTGTTGGAATATGGATTGTTCCATTGTCTGTTGAAATTATTGACGTAATTCACTGTTTCTTTATGTTGGTTTGGCTCTGGTGCTCCTCCATATGGTGAACTTGTGGTTCCGGCAATGTTTACAACATGTGCGTGTGGATGCTGGATTTCGGCCGAGGTCCACAATCAGAATTTGTAGGTTGGGGGCATCAACGATCCTGCAAGACAAAGTAGAGTGAGCGGGAGAAGACTTCCCACCGGTGTGGTGGGTGCCGGGGGCACTCCGACGCTCAAGTCAGTAGTATGAAATGAGCAGTAAATGTGTAAAATGTGAAAGCAAGGCTTACTATTACCATGACCTTCTTTGGGTGGCCGTGAGGGCGGAATGAAGTGTTTAAGAAATGTGAAGCTCTGAGAGCTTGTGTCAGAGAGCAGAAGCTGTAAGAGAGAAGTCAGGCTTGCTCCCCCCTCCTCGTTTCTCGAATTGTGTTTGTAATTTATAGTTGAAGATGAGTGACTTTTGCAGCAGGCATAAGTCCCACAATGTGCTAAGATATCACTATTTAATGATCAAAGTGGAGCAATATAATTATGATTAGGGTAAGTGGGAAATGTTAGGTAAGGTCTTGGCTTTATGTATGGATTCTTTATCTGCTAGTGGAATAAGGGTTTTCTTGGGCTTTACCTTGGGCTTTTCGGTATTTAGCATTTCTGTCCATGGCTTTATCTGATATTGGGTTCGATTTGGAAAGACAATTTTACCCCTGGCCCAAATTTGGCACTTACAGTTTGTCCCATACTCTCTAAGTCAAGAAGTCCTTGACTTGGAGAGTATTTCAATATATGTCGAATAGAACAAGATGTAAGAGTACCAGTCAAGAATGTACTAGTTAATGTTTCATACGACAGAGTGAATTCAATGCATGGATTATGAGTAGTCCAAGTCTTCAACTTGGCTTGACACAAGCCATGGGGAATGTCCCCAGTCGACTGAACCATAATACGGTTCAGGAGTATATTCCATACGACAAGTGTAAACTGGACAGAGGAAGTCCAGGTCTTCAAGTTGACTCGGCATGATTCATGGGGAATGTCCCCAGTCGACTGAACCAGATGAAGGTCAGGATATCTCCATACTACTGGTCAAGGACCAGAGGAGTCTTCAAATTTTTTATAGACCAGATGAAGGTCATATGTTGACTCTACATGAGCCATGGGGAATGTTCCCAGTCGACTGAACCAGATAAGGTCAGGATATCTCCATACTACTGGTCAAGGACCAGAGGAGTCTTCAAATTTTTATAGACCAGATGAAGGTCATATGTTGACTCTACATGAGCCATGGGGAATGTTCCCAGTCGACTGAACCAGATGAAGGTCAGGATATCTCCATACTACTGGTCAAGGACCAGAGGAGTCTTCAAATTTTTATAGACCAGATGAAGGTCATATGTTGACTCTACATGAGCCAATGGGGAATGTTCCCAGTCGACTGAACCTGATGAAGGTCAGGATAATCCCCATACTACGGGTCAAAGGACCAGGGGAGTTTACAATGTCTTATGGACCAGATGAAGGCCAGGTCTTCAACTTGACTCTTCATGAGCCAATGGGGAATGTTCCCAGTCGACTGAACCTGATGAAGGTCAGGATAATCTCCATACTACTAGTCAAGGACCAGTGGAGTCTTCAAATTTTTATAGACCAGATGAAGGTCATATGTTGACTCTACATGAGCCAATGGGGAATGTTCCCAGTCGACTGAACCTGATGAAGGTCAGGATAATCCCCATACTACGGGTCAAAGGACCATGGGAGTTTACAATGTCTTCTGGACCAGATGAAGGCCAGGTCTTCAACTTGACTCTTCATGAGCCAATGGGGAATGTTCCCAGTCGACTGAACCTGATGAAGGTCAGGATAATCCCCATACTACGGACGAGATTATGTCGGCTGAGATGATCAATAAGTAATAAACTACAGACGTGTAGTGTGGATTGGGATCTATGTTACCCTTCAAGTTACACGTTGAGATGTAAATAAGTAATTCTTAATTAGTCTCAAGTCAAGGAGGTGTTATGTTGACTTGGTTTTTCTTTAGGCCCCGAGATACACACGTAGATGTCAAATAAGACACATATCAAGCATCAAGCCATCCCCGCATAAGATCCACAAGTTCCAAGCTACACTCATGTAGATGTCGATTGGGAAAGACATCAAACATCAAGCTATACATGCATAAAATCCACAATAAATCCCAAGTTACACTCAAGTAGATGTCGATTGGGAAAGACATCAAACTTCAAGCAATACATGCATAAAATCCACAATAAATCCCAAGCTACACTCAAGTAGATGTCGATTGGGAAAGACATCAAACATCAAGCTATACATGCATAAAATCCGCAATAAATCCCAAGCTACACTCAAGTAGATGTCGATTGGGAAGACATCAAACAACAAGCTATACATGCATAAACTTCACAATTAATCCCAAGCTACAATCATGTGGATGTCGAATGAGACACATATCAAGCTCGAAGCCATACACACAAAGGATCCACAACAAGTCCCAAGCTACACACATATGGATGTCGAATGGGACAAACATAAAGCATCAAGCCATACACACATAAGATTCAAAACAAGTCCCAAACTACAGATGTAGATGTCGATTGGGACAAATACCAAGCATCAAACCATACACACATATGATCCACAACAAGTCCCAAACTACAGATGTAGATGTCGATTGGGACAAATACCAAGCATCAAGCCATACACACATAGGATCCACAACAAGTCCCAAACTACAGATGTAGATGTCGATTGGGAAAAATACCAAGCATCAAGCCATACACACATAGGATCCACAACAAGTCCCAAACTACAGATGTAGATGTCGATTGGGACAAATACCAAGCATCAAGCCATACATACATAGGATCCACAACAAGTCCCAAACTACAGATGTAGATGTCGATTGGGACAAATACCAAGCATCAAGCCATACACACATAGGATCCACAACAAGTCCCAAACTACAGATGTAGATGTCGATTGGGACAAATACCAAGCATCAAGCCATACACACATAGGATCCACAACAAGTCCCAAACTACAGATGTAGATGTCGATTGGGACAAATACCAAGCATCAAGCCATACACACATAGGATCCACAACAAGTCCCAAACTACATATGTAGATGTCGATTGGGACAAATACCAAGCATCAAGCCATACACACATAGGATCCACAACAAGTCCCAAACTACAGATGTAGATGTCGATTGGGACAAATACCAAGCATCAAGCTATACACACATAGGATCCACAACAAGTCTCAAACTACAGATGTAGATGTCGATTGGGACAAATACCAAGCATCAAGCCATACACACATAGGATCCACAACAAGTCCCAAACTACATATGTAGATGTCGATTGGGACAAATACCAAGCATCAAACCATACACACATAGGATCCACAACAAGTCCCAAACTACAGATGTAGATGTCGATTGGGACAAATTGACTTGATGAAAGTCCATGACACCATGGTCGAATGGAACAGACAAAGGTCCATGAGACACGGTCGAATGAAACTAATGTATGTCTATAAGAATCACCACTACTAGACTTGTTGAAGGTCCAAAAGAATTTTCATACTACCTAACTTGATAAAGATTGGTCGAATGGACCAAAAGAAGGTCCTAGGGAGTTCTTCATTCTACTATTCATGATACAAAATTCCATATGTATGTAGTATGAAGTTGGCAATATTAAACCAATGTAGCATGAAGATGATGACTAACCTTTGACTTAGTCTGGAGGAGTTGATAATCATTCCAAGTAGTCTAGGGGTGTTGGGAATTTTCCATGTAGCCTGAAGTTGATAGCCATCCACCTTGTAGTATGTGGATAATAGTATGAACCAATGTTTTATCATCCTGTCGTATAGGCTTCTGTCAAATGAACTTGCTATTCTCTTTTTCTTTTTTTTTTATATCACGCCAATTTTATTTTTTTTTTTTACCTGCCTCTTCATTGATCATTTTGGCCTAACTTTCAAATTTTTTTTTAGCATGCTTGATTTTTTGCAGTCTGCATACGACTATGGACTACATATGGCAGAGTGCTTCATGCAAGTGTAGACTGGCAACTACGTATGTAAACAGTGGTTGTGTCCAGCTTCTTTCTTGTGTGAGAGACCATAATTGGTTTAGACAGTGGGTTTTCATGTAGTCTGGAGGAGATGAAAAATTTTTCTTGTAGACTGGAGGAGATGACAATCCTTCCACGTCCTCGGAAGGAGATAACAATCCTATTTGCATTGCGTGAAGCAGATGACACCTTTCATATCATATGAAGAAGATTGGAATTCATCTCTGTCGTATGACGAATATGGCTATTCTCCCACGTCTTTAGGAGCTGATGATTCAAAGGGAAAGAGTGCTGATGTTATCTTGATTTGGATTTTCCTTATTGGTAGTTTGACTCCAGGTAGACTGGAGAGGATTACTCCAACATTTCCATTCACATGGAAAATGTGTCTTGATGTGAAAGGTCGGCCGGTGAAATGTGATGACTTTTTTGGTGATTAAATGGATGGTTGTTCGATGATGAATTTTCACTCGACATATTCCTGAATGCTCGTAAGAGATTGGGTTTGACAAGATAGTAGAAATGACTTGTAGTCTCATGTGACTTGTAGTCTCACGCCCTTCAGTGGCTGAAGAAATAATTATGTTCCAAATACTATTGAAGATTATTATTGGAGTTTTACATGGATCAATTTTCATCTTTCATTCATCGTAACTGTTTTGTAGAGTGGCTATTTGTGCAACCACAGGATCTGATGTCTGTTTGTAAGGATTGTAGACTGAGTGGTCTTTGCTTGCTATGAATCGCTAAGGCCCCACGGTGGGCGCCAAATTGTGGATGCTGGATTTCGGCCGAGGTCCACAATCAGAATTTGTAGGTTGGGGGCATCAACGATCCTGCAAGACAAAGTAGAGTGAGCGGGAGAAGACTTCCCACCGGTGTGGTGGGTGCCGGGGGCACTCCGACGCTCAAGTCAGTAGTATGAAATGAGCAGTAAATGTGTAAATGTGAAAGCAAGGATTACTATTACCATGACCTTCTTTGGGTGGCCGTGAGGGCGGAATGAAGTGTTTAAGAAATGTGAAGCTCTGAGAGCTTGTGTCAGAGAGCAGAAGCTGTAAGAGAGAAGTCAGGCTTGCTCCCCCCTCCTCGTTTCTCGAATTGTGTTTGTAATTTATAGTTGAAGATGAGTGACTTTTGCAGCTGGCATAAGTCCCACAATGTGCTAAGATATCACTATTTAATGATCAAAGTGGAGCAATATAATTATGATTAGGGTAAGTGGGAAATGTTAGGTAAGGTCTTGGCTTTATGTATGGATTCTTTATCTGCTGGTGGAATAAGGGTTTTCTTGGGCTTTACCTTGGGCTTTTCGGTATTTAGCATTTCTGTCCATGGCCTTATCTGAAATTGGGTTTGATTTGGAAAGACAATTTTACCCCTGGCCCAAATTTGGCACGTACAGTGCGCTGAGTGTTTCCAGGTATTTGCACATCTGATCCAACTTAGTATTCACTGCTGAGTTGGATCCAACTTCATATATTCTTGCAATTCTCTATATCATGCTTCTTTCTGTTGGCCACAAGGAATTTTTGTTAGCCATTTCTTCGATTAAGTCCCAGTCTTGATCTTCTCCTTTTGCCATCAAAACTCCTCCAGTAGCAGCATCAATTGTGATTCTCATTAGTCCAGAAAGTCCATTATAGAAAGTTTGGACTTGAAACCACTTTGGAATCTCATGGTGATGACATTTCCAGAGCAAATCTTTGAATCTTTCCCAAGCTTCGCAGAGGGATTCTGAATCTTGCTGCACGAATGATGTAATGTCATTCCTCAACTTTGCAGTTCTGTCTGGTGGAAAGTACTTTGCAAGGAATTTTATGGCTAGAGTGTTCCAAGTTGTGATGGAGCCTACTTGTAGTGAATGTAGCCAAGCTTTGGCTCTATCTTTCAAGGAATATGGAAAAAATCACAGTCTCATTGCTTCTTCTGATGCTTTGTTGTAATTGAAAGTGCCGCAAACTTCCAGGAAGTTGCTGATGTGGGCATTAGGATCTTCAGTTGCATTCCTCCCAAACTGAACTGACTGCTGAATCATCTGAATCCATGTTTTGATGTCACATGTATTTGCTGGTAAGGGAGGAAGTATAATACAGGAAATGAAGCTGTCAACCACCGGAATGGTTCTGTCTCGAATGGGAACTGGTGGTGCAACATCCAAAGGTTCAGGGTACATGTTAACAATTGCTTTTTGGCCTTCTCGCATTTCCCTTCTCAACTGTCTGATGGTTCTTTCAATCTCTGGGTCAAGCGGTCGGAGTTCAAAGCTTCTGGTTCGTCTCATGTAGTGTCTGAGAACCTGAAACAAGTGAAAATAAAAAAATAAGTAAAAATAAAATTAGATACAAGTAAAAGTATCTAACCTCAAAACTAATAGTGAAAGATAAATAAGTCCCCGGCAACGGCGCCAAAAACTTGACCGGCGTAATCACACGCTTATAACGCAAGCGCACGTATCGTTCAAATAGTATAAAAAGTATCGATCCAACGAGGACTTAAAACCTTTTGTTATCAATTTATGAAGTTAAATGTTTACAACTATCTAATGGATTGATTGTTTGATTGGGTGTTGACTTTAAAATTAAAACAAGTAAATAAATTGCTTGAAAGTAGATTGAAGAAAATTCAAATTTAAAAACTATCCAGAGTTGTGAATCTTTCCAATATTTTTTTAAAAGATGAAGTGGTTATTTTACGTTGTGTAATATATTGGTTTATAACCTGGAACACGAAATTATGTAAATGCCTCTTCTGATGGTCAAATACAAATACCCAGTATAACCCAATTAATCATATTCTTATGTTAACCAAGTTATCTAAATTCATTAAGATTAAGTTCCAATTATGACTACCCCCCGACAGGTATATTCTTATCCTGTAAGGAAATATATTAAAGGGTTATCTATCCTCAAGGAAGATCGTGGGTTGTAGGCACTGCATTTTTGCATATAAGTCCCGATGAGGAGTCTCACACGGAGACACTACCTTTTAAGTCGAGGAAGTTGCGGGAAACGGACGTCGGAAGGGAATCAGTATTTTTGTTAGATTTTATTCGCTTGTTTAGTCTCGGGCTCGCTTTTCGAACCTCCGTTTTAAATCACCTTTGGCCCAAAAACCCCACAAACCATTTAACCTTGGCCCAAAACCCCTGCAAGCCACACACCTAGCCTACACACTGACCGGCGTAAACACACACGTATAACGCAAGCGTACGTATCGTTCAAGTAGTATAAAAAATATCGATCCCACGAGGACTTAATACCTAAGCTATTAATTTTATGAGGTCAAATGATTACTAGTATCTAACAGGTTGCTTGATTGATTTGAAATGGCGACGATTCTAAATTTAACGACAAGTAAATAAAATTGTTCGAAAGTAAGTTTTAAGAAAATTCAATATTAAAAACTATCTAGGGTTGTGAATCTTTTCAATATTATTTAAAGATGAAGTGGTTATCCTATAGTTGGGTAATATATTGATTTATTAACCTAGAACACTAAATTATGTGAAAGCCTCTTCCGATGGTCAATTACAAATACCTAGTATAATCCAATTGAACCATATGTCTATGTCAACCAAATTACCTAGATTCATTAAGATTAAGTTCCAATTAAGGCTACCCCCGCCCGACATGATATTCCTATCCTGTAAGGAAATCTATTAAAAGAGTTATCTATCCTCAAGGAAGATCGTGGGCTATTGAGTCTAAGGTCTTAAACTTAAAATCTCTATGTCTAGTTCATTTTAAGTTTACCTAATCAATTTTATTAATGGCCAGTTAATAAAAAGCATTAAGATTAAGACTCAATAAATAAATCTTTATATTACCCAAACTATAATCTAACTCTTATAAACCAGTGATATTGAAATTCATCACAACCCTAGATAACTAACTTAGTTATGACACATGGCTAGGGCTAGTAAAAACTTAAAAGTAAAAGCCATAAAGTAAAAATGCGAAATAGTAAATGCGGTAAAGTAAATACTGAAAAGTAAATAACAATAAAAGTAAAAGGAATTACTTTTACTATTTACTATTTTAGATATCTCCCATAAAATAATATATAAACTTGTGATAATATTACCAACCAGCCATATAGGCGGTAACCTGATTAATTCAAATTAAGTCCGACCAGCCATAAAGGCGGTATGATTTGTCATGAACCTGCCATCTAAGATTCATTATCAACCAGCCATATCAGGCGGTATCATTTGTATCCTCATATCACATTTCTATATACAGCCATACAGGCGAAGTATCCTGGATTAGTCAGGTTAAACAATTTAAATTTAATAGCCAAACGACCAAGATGGCGGTATCCGTATTAAGTCAAATTTTAAATAGTAACATATTATATTTAAGGGAGATTATTCTAAATAGTAACAGTAAAAGAATTACCTTTCACCTTAGCTAGGAGAAGTTACCTCATCATGGTTGAATAGTAAAACTGAAACAGTAAAACAAGATAATTACTATTACTATTACAGAAAGTAATTACTATTACAAAATGTAATTAATTACAAAACTTAAATAAAGAGATTAGAGAGAGAACTCCCGATTTTACATCAAGAAATGAGAGAGAATGGTGCCACTAAAACTGAAATGGCGGCCTCCTTTTATAGGCATATTTTGGTCCAGCGTCGCGACGCTGAAAATGCACTAGAGTCGCGACGCTGGCACATTTTCTGGAGTCCACGCGTACGTTGACCACGCGGTTGTCGGCACAATAATTGGTGACATGTGTCACGCTCTGGTTGGCTGGCGATGCGGTCCAATGAAATCGTGCCACGTGTAATCTTGTGATTGGGTGTAAATTCGGTCTAATAGAATGGTGACACGTGGCATGCTCTGATTCGTTGATTATTCGGTCCAAGAGAGAGGCGACACGTGGCACGCGGTTTGGGTGGTCCAATGAGGTGATGACACGTGGCATGCAGCGCATGTTAGCAAGGGCGGCGCACGTTAGCAAGATCCGGCGCACGTTAGCAAGATCAACCTATCAGATTTTGACACGTGGCTGACGGCGTATGTTAGCACATTCGGCGCATCCTGGGCGTCGCGCCGCAAATGGCTTCAGCGTCACGATGCGGAAAAGACGAAAATATCCCTGTTGACGCATTTTTGTCCGTTTTTGCCCCAAATTGCCTCAAGTGCTTTCCAAACTTTATTTATCTGTAAAATAACAACAAAACACATCAAAACGTTCACAAAACTCGAGAAACTATACGAAATATTAGGTCAAATGAGTGAGAATAAGTGATATAAATACCACTCATCACACCCCCAAACCTAACATTTTGCTAGTCCTCGAGCAAAACATAAAATAAAATAACATAAAAATAAATTAACTAAGCCACTTTCGTAGGGATCACGATTGCATTTATTTAGCATATGCAACAAGCCTTTAAACCCCTAGGTGTCCCTAGTGGACGAGTTGTAGTCTCGTGAGGGCTTACAACAATGATACCCACAAACATTTTTACAAAAGTAAAAAGTTAGTTAAAACTAATGCACACAAAAGCAAAAAGACAAGAGAAAAAAGAATTTAGTGACTAATCAAGTGAAACTTCTACTCCAAGTTACTAGTTGTTTTGTTTCATTTTAAATTACCGAATAAGTAAATTCTCCGATTATTTTTACCATTCTCCATATACACAGCTAACAAAATATAAATCAATTCATTTTTGCCCACAACAGTCACAAGTGTAGTTGATAAGAGAGTAATATTTTTGTCCTAAAGTTCTATCAGATTTCACACCTTTTTGTAGCAATGGAATAATTTTTCTGATTTTTTTGATTTTTTCTTTGATTTTTTTTTTATTTATATACAATACCTTCTGTCTATGTAGCGAGTGTTGGGTCGGTGACTCCCAAACCAGTTGGCTTCAGGGCACCAGGTGTTAAGACACCCCTACGAACTTAATTACTCAGACTTCAGATATATATATTTTTGCAGCATCTTCGATCCATGTAACGAGCTTTGGGCCAGTGACTCCCAAACCAGTTGGTTTTAGGGCACTAGGTGTTAAAACACCCTTACAGACTTAATAACCTGGATCTTAGATGCTTTATTTTATTCATCGGAAATTTTTTTTTTTTTTTACGCCATCACTTTTTGAGATGCTTCCTCCAATTAAACTAGAGTACTGAATATTACAAACTTTTCAATTACAGCTCATGTCCGTATGTTACTATGCATATTGATAATACCTGCCAACTGAGCATATGAAGGTCCATTTTAGTCAGTGTTAATGAGAATTTACAAATTAAATAATTTAAAATGAAATAAACAAAAATTAACTTGTTCCGAAATAGGTTTGAGATACGTCTCAGTAGTGGAAACTCCTTACTCGGCTATCTTTTACCAATTTCACCTTTTTAGTCAAAACACAAAAACGCAAAATATTTTTTGTAATTTTTGAAAATTTTTCAATTTTTTTTTTGTATTTTTCGAAAAAATTTGGACTAAAAATAAAAATAACACACAAACTAAAAACAAGGTACTGATCAACTAATTCCCTCCCCCAAACCTAAATGAGACATTGTCCCCAATGTCTTAAACAGTAAAAGGAGAGTTACGAAGGTCGTACCTAGTTAGCTGAAATCTACAGGAAATTAAAGGTTAAGATCCAGATTAATCCTACGCCTCTTACCACGATCATCCTCAGACCAATTTATCTTTGAAAGAATTGGGTCAACTCGCGGTTCATAGGCTATGAGTTGGTCTATTAGATCCGGAGTAGTTCTGGCAGTAAAGAGGAGTTCTTTTAAAGGTTTCGACACGAACCCATTTCTCCGAGCATCATCAAGAAACACACAAAGAAAATCATAAAACCCATCAACGTTGAGCAATCCAATTGGTTTCTGGTGTATGTTCAGGTTTGCCCAAGATAACACAATAAAAAGTTCCTCCAATGTACCCAAGCCACCTGGCAAAGCAATAAAAGCATCAGCACGGTTAATCATTTCCACTAGTCGTTCAGACATACCTAGCACAATCAGTTCCTCTCCGTTTGATGGTTCAATAAGATTTGCCTCTGCCAAGGGTTTTGGGATGATTCCCAAAACGTGACTGCCTCCTTCCTGTACAGCCTTTGAAACGATCCCCATAAGTCCAAGATTTCCTCCGCCATATATCAAGTGCATATTCCTCGCAGCTAAGACTCGACCCAATTCTTGTGCTGCTTCTATGTATTGTGGCTTAGTACCAACACTACTACCGCAGAACACACAGATGTTTTCAACTCGTCTTCTTGAAGTGGCTTCCATATTTTTTTTTTATGTATTTCTTTCTCAACTTTGGATGCCTTCAAAAGTACAATGATGTGCTGAATTTATAGTACCTGAAAATGGTGAGTAAAAATAGCACAAGTATCTTCCAGAGGACGATTAATAGCGAAATAATATCGTGATTAGTCAAAAAGGGCTGGATCCTGTCGGAGAAAATAAAAGAAAACAACAAAACAAATTACAATTATTAGGAAAAGACAAAGAGATATAATATTTACAAGAAAAGTAGCGGCTTGGTTGACGTCTATGCGTCAGGGACAAGCTTCCCATCCAATTTTCTTATAAATTGGCAAACAGGGTCTTTTTGAGTCAGATTCCCGAGACTTAACTGTTGTCTTTCTTTTTGAAATTGTGTATGTAATTTGCGAATGGCTATATGAACATATCCACTGGGATGCGTCTCAAGAGTTGAAGATATTTCATCTACAGACTCCTTACTCAAGCCATCCCTAATGAATTTAATTTTGTCTTCGCGATTATCAGACACCATTCCTAAAGAACGACAACGAGTGTTGCAATTCCATCGTGCACATTTGTAACAAACACCCATTTGCTTAGCTCTACGTTTCTTTGCATAGGTGCTTCTTCCAAAACCATGCAGATGTGAAATAAAAGAGTCAGAAGACTCACCTGCCAATCGGACCCGTGCTTCAATTACCCAACGAATATCATTAGGAACACCGTGAATTGTTAGTAACCTCATCTGTTCCAAGCGAGCTTTGTAGACTTTCATCAAAGATTTTTGAGGGCGAGAAGGAAATTGCTTGTGAAGATTTACGAGAGCTTCTTCCATCGTGAAATGACTTAATCTGAAAAAACTAAACACACAAAATTAAATCACACCCAATCACAATATATACACAAATTGCATGGGTTGCCTCCCTGCGAGCGCTAAGTTTAGAGTCGTCAGCTAGACTTGACTTCTTGAACGTTAAGCTGGATCTGAAAGTGTGACACTTTCTTTTTGTCGCTCAAATGATTCTCCCCAGTAGTGTTTGACACGCTGACTGTTAACCTTGAATGTGTTGTTGGTATTGGGATCCAGTAACTCAACAGCTCCATAAGGTAAAACCTGAGTGATCACAAATGGTCCTGACCACCTAGATTTCAACTTTCCAGGAAAAAGTTTCAACCTCGAGTTGTACAACAACACCTGCTGCCTTGGTTCCAACTTTCTGTGAACTATTTTTCGGTCATGCCATTTCTTGGTCTTTTCCTTGTATAATTTGGCATTCTCATAAGCCTGTAGGAGAAATTCCCTCAATTCGTTGAGTTGGTGAAGTCTTTTCTCTCCTGCAGCTTGTGAATCAAAATTCAACTTCTTCAGTGCCCAGTACGCCTTGTGCTCAAGCTCAACTGGCAGATGGCACGCTTTCCCAAACACCAATCGATATGGAGACATACCAATGGGTGTCTTGTAAGCTGTCCTGTAGGCCCATAATGCATCATCTAGTTTTGTTGACCAGTCCCGCCTTGTTGATCCAACGGTTCTTTCTAGGATTCTTTTGATTTCCTTGTTTGAAACCTCAACCTGTCCATTTGACTGTGGATGGTAAGCTGTGGCAACCTTGTGAGTAACTCCATATTTGGATAGGAGTGCATCGAAATATCTGTTGCAGAAATGTGAGCCACCATCGCTGATGATTGCACGAGGTGTTCCGAATCGCGTGAAAATGTTCTTTTTAAGGAATTTGATCACCACTTTTGAATCATTGGATGGCAGTGCAACTGCTTCGACCCATTTGGAGATGTAGTCTACAGCAACCAGGATGTACAGGTTTCCGAATGATGGAACAAAGGGTCCCATGAAATCAATACCCCACACATCGAATATTTCCACTTCTAGAATGTTTTGCAACGGTCCTTCATTTCTCCTCGAAATATTCCCTGTTCTCTGGCACCTGTCACATTGAAAAGCAAAAAGATAAGCATCTTTAAAAAGAGTGGGCCAGAACAAACCTGATTGAAGAACTTTTGCTGCAGTTTTATTTCCGCTGAAGTGTCTGCCATATGGTGATGAATGACAGTGCTGCAAAACACTGTTGATTTCCTCATGTGGAACACATCGTCTCAATAATTGATCAGCACATCGTTTGAACAGGTACGGTTCATCCCAGACATAGTGATTGACTTCTTTGAAGAACTTTTTCCGTTGCTGAGTTGTCCATTCCAACAGCCATTTTCCTGACACAATGTAGTTGACATAGTCAGCATACCAAGGGACTTCCTGTTGTTTCATGGCAAACAGCTGTTCATCTGGAAAAGTTTCTTTGATTGACAGATCTTTGTCAGCTGTTTCTCCATTCTCGAGCCTCGATAGATGATCTGCCACCTGATTCTCTGTTCCTTTCCTGTCTCTGATCTCCACATCGAATTCTTGCAGAAGAAGTATCCAACGGATCAATCTGGGTTTGGCATCTTTCTTTGTGATCAGATATTTGATTGCTGAATGATCTGTGTAGACCACCACTTTGGGACCCAGCAGATAGGAGCGGAATTTGTCAAAAGTGTACACAACTGCGAGCAACTCCTTTTCAGTGGTTGTGTAGTTGAGTTGAGCTTCATTCAGAGTTCTGCTGGAGTAGTAATGGTGTGGAAAATCTTTGCTTTGCGTTGTCCCAAAACTGTACCTACAGCAAAATCACTAGCATCGCACATCACTTCAAATGGAAGGGTCCAGTCTGGTGCTACAATGATGGGGGCAGAAATCAGCTTCTGTTTTAAGATCTCAAAAGCTTCCTGGCATTCTTTGGTGAAGTTGAAAGGCACATTCTTCTCCAGAAGATTGCAAAGAGGTTTTGCAAGGAAAAATCTTTGATAAATCTCCTATAAAAACCTGCATGTCCGACAAAGCTCCGAATCCCTTTGACAGATGTTGGTGGAGGTAGTTTTTCAATTGTCTCTATCTTTGCTTTGTCTACCTAAATCCCCTTTTGTGAGATCCGGTGTCCAAGAACAATGCCTTCATGTACCATGAAATGACATTTCTCCCAATTGAGCACCAAGTTCGTATCTTCGCACCTTTGTAACACATGTTCCAAATTTTACAAACAATGATAAAAAGAATCTCCAAATACAGAAAAGTCATCCATGAAAACCTCCATACTCTGCTCCAGCATGTCTGAGAATATGGCCATCATGCAACGCTGAAAAGTGGCGGGGGCATTACTGTAGGCATTGCATTTTTGCATGTGAAACCCGATGATGAGTCTCATTTGGAGGCACTACCTTTTGAGTCACGAAAGCCGCGGGAAATGGATATCGGAAGGGGAAATTCAGAATAAACAAGCTCACTGTCTTCGTTAGTGCTGCGTTCGTTACTTCGTTCGAACGGCAAACAGATTGCGGGCGTTCGTGTCGCATTCGAGGAAGCGTTCGAACGGTGTCGGTAATTCTGATTTTGCTCCTAGCCTCACACCCCAGCCCATTTAGCTCCCCAAAGCCCATAAAACACATCCCAAATTAAATAAATAAATATTAATTTAATCATTAAACATTAAATAAAATATTTAAAACATTTACCAAACTTAAACTAAAATCATGCCTAATTTAAATAATTTGAATATATTATATACTAAAACTAAAAAGAAGATATGCATAATTAAAATCAATCCTAACCAATTAAAACCAATCATGTATTTGACTTCCTAATCTAATAAGATAATTACCAATCTAAAATATTTGTATTCCTAAACCAACACAAATTAAATATTACAACTTCCTAATTTAAAATATTTTGTCCCCTCTCAATCTTGTGTATACCTTTCTCGGAAATCCTAATTGAATACCAAATCCTTTCCTTGTGAGACAAGAAGAAAACCCTAGACATCTTCTATATAAACAACCCCTAACCAAAGCCATCCTCTCCTGGACATATAATTCACACCCAACTCTCTCTAATCTCTTACAATTCACGGCATTAGAACCATAACAAGTAAAGAATTGTTGATGGTGTTTTCAGGCACTATGTTATTTAAGCAGCACGACAGGGGTAAAAAAGGTAATTCACTTCTCAGTCAAGATCATTGAAAAGAACCATCATGACCGACCATATAAGTGAGGGTCGAGCACTTAATGGTAGGTGACCGACCACTTCGGTTCGGATGACCGGGCATTATCAGATCGGCGGAAGCATTCTCAGTTCAAATTACCATCATGACCGACCTCATGAAGACCGACCAGATAGCGAGATATGCTCCAGAAGATAACACCCTATTCTTGCGGATAAGACGACAAGTTATCCTATTTCCATGGGGAAAACTAGTGAGACAGAGTCCTAGTAGGATAAAGAAAGTAAAGGTAGTTTTTGACTAGGAATCCTTATGGAAAAAGGGAATAGTTTTGACTAGGAATCCTTGTGGGAAAAATGAATAGTTTCAACTAGGAAATTCTTGTACAAATAGGAATATGATTTCTTCACCATTATAAATAGGAGGGTAGAGTGAGTGTAGAGGGGAGGAGAAGAAAAAGAGAGAACAACAACAGGGAAGAAAGATGAGAATCAATATTAAGATCAGAATCATCAAGCTCTGACTTGTAAAACACAAAGAACGGTCTGGGAAGCGCATTTGAATAATAAAAATATCATCCTTTTTGTGCCCGTGGACGTAGGTCGGATCCAAATCCACCGAACCACATTAAATCTCCTTGTCGATTGGTGTATTATCTGTCTTTTGCTAAGTTTGCTTTTGGTCCCCCATAACCAAACAAATTCACTATTGAAGGAGGATTTCCTCGGGAGTGATATTCCAATATTACCCTGAGACCAAAATCAGCCGTCAACAGTTGGCGCCGTCTGTGGGGAACTCATCAAAAAGCGGTTCGCGTAGTAAGACGATGGCAGAAGGCGGAAATCACCAATCGTCGGGGAAATCGGCCACAGATTGGATGAATAAGATAGAAGAAAGCATAAGGAAGGACATGGAGGATAGTCAGGCCCTCCTAAAAACCATGATGGACCGACTGGAGAGAATGGAAGGGGGGAACCGCGAGAAGCCTGAAACCAGAGCTAATCAAAGAAGATGAGAGATAGCAGATGGAAAGAGGGTTGTGGATACAAGTGAGGACTGAGGACGATGGACCTAGGAGGAGGGGGCCTTACGGGATAAAATCCATAGTGGTGGAAGAAGATTCATAAGCAGAGGACACATGGGAAGAAGAAAAAGAGAAACGTTCGACAGATTCCTCTTATGATAGTCTCCGCTACACTAGAAGTGGAGACACAGAGTACGACGAAACTGTGCGGGAGATTCCAAGGCGTAAGGAACATCGCACCCGGCGCAACAGACATGAAGATCACAGAAGGCGACATGGCGGCCCAAATAGCGAGGTAAAATCTTGGTTAAAAAAAGAGATGGCCAAGTGGAGGACAAACCTCAAAACAGATACAGGAGACACCCGGGAAGGGATCGGGATCGCATGCGGAGTCAGAAGGCAGCCCGCAGCTGCTTTGCAACTCTCTCACGAGAAACCCTCTGCATTGAGGAGGGTACCAAAAAACGGCAGAGGAATGAAGACGGAGGAAAAGCCAGTGGAGATCCTAGTCCTCGGCCAAACAGAATAGCCCGGCTAGCGGCGGCTGAGGAATTATAAGGGATAGAACTTTTCGGACCGGAAAAAAACATAAAGATAGGGGGAGGCTTGGACAAGACCCTGAGACAGAGCCTACTAGAATGTCTAAAAGAGTATCCGGACATCTTCAAACGGGGGACATACTCAACGCCCATTACAGAGGACAGTTGGCGCCGATGCCACTTCAATCATCGGCTCGGGGCTGGAGTTCGTTCCACCGAGGCCACTTCAACAATCCGCTCGGGGCTGGAGTTCGTTCCGCCGAGGCCTCTTCATCGGCTTGGGGCTGGATCTCGTTCCGCCGAGGCTGCTATACTATTCGACTCAGGGGTCGGTTTACATCCCACCGAGTCGTGCTTATTGGCCTGGGGACGGAACATTCCCCCAGAACCAAATGTCTCTTTAGCTCGGGGTCCTCAGAATATTCAGGGACATACTCGATGCATAGGATCCGAGAGAAGCATAGCACGGGGAATGATGATACCCCCGTGGCGATTGCTTACTCCAGTGTTACCGAACATAAGCAGGAACATCCCCTTAATGTGGCGAGCACTCTTTTGATCCTCACTTACCCGATGTAATGGATCCATGGGAAAACATAGCACGGGGGAAAATGATGCCCCCGTGATGATTGCTAACTCCATTGATGCCGGACCTAAGGAGGAATATACCCTTAGTATCCCGGACACTCTTTGATCCCTTCATCATTTGGATCCAATAGAGGCGCAGCACGGGGATACGTTACGCCCCTGTAGCATGTGCCTGCTCCAGCATGGTAAGGAGGAGCCCTCGTACAATACACAGGCTCCATAGTGACCCGACGTATAGAGGATGTGCCCTTACCATTCAAACGCTCTCCTGATCCAAATCCTGGTTCGCCGGGACACTGAATTGAAAGATTCAGAATTGTGTTTTGGAGACCTCGGGCAGGACGCTTTTTTTAGGCATCTGTGTGTTGTTTATACTTGCGAAACATTTTATTTTAGGACAAGCGCTAAGTCGCCCCCGCCCTTTAATTTTATTTTTCAAAGTTTTGTTTTCGTTTTCCACTGGTCTGGTAGGGGGACGCCAGTTCCGAACTCAGTAGGGCTTCAAAAGGTTGATTCATTTCCCTTCTGAATAAGTCCAACCTGATTAATCTGTTCGAGGCTGGATTCGTTCCGCCGAGGCCACTTGATTAATCGGCTCGGGGTTGGATTCGTTCCGCCGAGGCCATTTGACTAATCGGCTCGGGGCTGGATTTTGTTCCGCCGATGCCACTTTGTTTTTCTCAGCTCGGGGTCGGGGTACGTCCCACCGAGTCAGCCCTTCGGACTGGGGACGTAACATTCCCCCAGTTCCAAGTGCCTTTCTCAGCTCGGGGTCGGGGTACGTCCCACCGAGTCAGCCCTTCGGACTGGGGACGTAAAATTCCCCTAGTTCCAAGTGCCTTTCTCAGCTCGGGGTCGGGGTACGTCCTACCGAGTCAGCCATTCGGACTGGGGACGTAACATTCCCCCAGGTCCAAGTGCATTCTCAGCTCGGGGTCGGGGTACGTCCCACCGAGTCAGGCCTTCGGACTTGGGACGTAACATTTCCCCATTTCCAAGTGCCTTTCTCAGCTCGGGGTCGGGGTACGTCCCACCGAGTCAGCCCTTCGGACTGGGGACGTAAAATTCCCCTAGTTCCAAGTGCCTTTCTCAGCTCGGGGTCGGCGTATGTCCCACCGAGTCAGCCATTCGGACTGGGGACGTAACATTCCCCCAGGTCCAAGTGCATTCTCAGCTCAGGGTCGGGGTACGTCCCACCGAGTCAGCCCTTCGGACTTGGGACGTAACATTTCCCCCTTTCCAAGTGACTTTCTCAACTCGGGGTCGAGGTACGTCCCACCGAGTCAGCCCTTCGGACTGGGGACGTAAAATTCCCCTAATTCCAAGTGCCTTTCTCAGCTCGGGGTCGGCGTACGTCCCACCGAGTCAGCCATTCGGACTGGGGACGTACCATTCCCCCAGGTCCAAGTGCATTCTCAACTCGGGGTCGGGGTACGTCCCACCGAGTCAGCCCTTCGGACTAGGGACGTAACATTCCCCCAGTTCCAAGTGCCTTTCTCAGCTCGGGGTCGGGTCACGTCCCACCGAGTCTACCTCTTTGGACTGGGGACGTAACATTCCCCAGGTCCAAGTGCCTTTTTCAGCTCGGGGTCGGGGTACGTCCCACCGAGTCAGCCCTTCGGACCGGGGACGTAATATTCCCCCAAGTCCAAGTGCCTTTTTCGGCTCGGGGTCGGGGTACGTCCCACCGAGTCAGCCCTTCGGACTGGGGATGTAACATTCCCCCAGGTCCAAGTTCCTCTCTTCACTCGGGGTCGGGTTACGTCCCACCGAGTCTACCTCTTTGGACTGGGGACGTAACATTCCCCCAGGTCCAAGTGCCTTTCTTAGCTCGGGGTCGGGGTACGTCCCACCGAGTCAGCCCTTCGGATGGGGACGTAACATTCCCCCAGGTCCAAGTGCCTCTCTTCATTCGGGGTCGGGTTACGTCCCACCGAATCAGCCTTCGGACTGGAGACATAACATTCCCCCAGGTCCAAGTGCCTCTCTTCATTCAGGGTCGAGTTGCGTCCCACCGAGTCAGTCATTCGGACTGGGGACGTAACATTCCCCCAGTTCCGAGCATCTCTCACAGCTCGAGACAGGATCACATGCCACCGAGCACATCATCGTTAGCTCAGAGGCAAAATTTTCTCCTCACAATCGAGATTGGATCAGTTAGGGGTTAGGACCTCCAAATCTCTGGTACATATATTACAGAGGAGGAGTCATTTTTAGTTTGGACAACAAGAGGAACTTCATCTCCTGATGGAACGACCCAAGTAAGCAATTTGCTTTGAGGTGGAGAATCGTTCAGAATAGGGTCAGCATCTCCAATAACCGAGGATATGAAGATAGAAACAGAAGACTTAGTTGATGGCGAAGGCAATTTCTCTGTGATTTATGGAGCGACCACCAGCAAGGCGATCAGCACACCATCTTTATATAGTTCCCGGCACCAACTTGCATACTCGTTGGAACCGAGAACTAGGGGACAGATGTTGATGGTGTTTTCAGGCACTATGTTATTTAAGCAGCACGACAGGGGTAAAAAAGATAATTCACTTCTTAGTCAAGATCATTGAAAAGAACCATCATGACCGACCATATAAGTGAGGGTCGAGCACTTAATGGTAGGTGACCGACCACTTCAGTTCGGATGACTGGGCATTATCAGATCGGCGGAAGCATTCTCAGTTCAAATTACCATCATGACCGACCTCATGAAGACCGACCAGATAGCGAGATATGCTCCAGAAGATAGCACCATATTCTTGCGGATAAGACGACAAGTTATCCTATTTCCATGGGGAAAACTAGTGAGATAGAGTCCTAGTAGGATAAAGAAAGTAAAGGTAGTTTTTGACTAGGAATCCTTATGGAAAAAGGGAATAGTTTTGACTAGGAATCCTTGTGGGAAAAATGAATAGTTTCAACTAGGAAATTCTTGTACAAATAGGAATATGATTTCTTCACCATTATAAATAGGAGGGTAGAGTGAGTGTAGAGGGGAGGAGAAGAAAAAGAGAGAACAACAACAGGGAAGAAAGATGAGAATCAATATTAAGATCAGAATCATCAAGCTCTGACTTGTAAAACACAAAGAACGGTCTGGGAAGCGCATTTGAATAATAAAAGTATCATCCTTTTTGTGCCCGTGGACGTAGGTCGGATCCAAATCCACCGAACCACGTTAAATCTCCTTGTCGATTGGTGTATTATCTGTCTTTTGCTAAGTTTGCTTTTGGTCCCCCATAACCAAACAAATTCACTATTGAAGGAGGATTTCCTCGGGAGTGATATTCCAATATTACCCTGAGACCAAAATCAGCCGTCAACAAGAATAATCCCCTTCATCTCACTCTCTCTTGGCCGAAAACCATACATCCACCATCCCCCCTCCTTAGTCGATTTACAACACCCCCTATCACCACCAAGAACACACCCCCCATACAACCTTTACAACCACTGAAACACCACTTAATAAACAATCAAAACCAGCCCCCTAAAGCACACCTAAACAGCCCCTGAATCACCCTAAAACAACAGCCCAAATCCTCTCAAAACGGTCCCTAAAAAACCTTAAAAACAGTAACATAAAAACTGCATAGATAATCTTAAAAAATAATCACACACAACCGCACTAAGAATCCACGCAAACTTGGAACAGTTCATTGAAAACGTTAAAACAGGTGGCCCGAGCAGTGAGCAGCAAGACAGAGGCCGAACAGGAGCAGAACGGAGTTCGAACCGCAAGCAAAACAGCAAAGCAGTGAGCTAGGATGCTGAACCAGTGAACCAGAAAAGTTGCGGAGCTTTACCCCTTCCGATCTTCGCGAAACGCGAGTCCGAGAGACGGCTTAAAAGGTTAGACCTGAGGGTACTTTTCACACTCATCTTTATTTGATCTTTGTTATTTATTTGGATTGTATTTTATTTGTTTGTTTAATCTGGCTTGTGTATGATGTGTGTTGTGGGTATGGGATGAATGAGAAATGTGTTAACTCTCGCGGTATATCGGATGGAAACCCGGACATAAATTTCATAGCCAATTCCGAATGGACGGTGATATGATCTGTACTCGGGACACAACTCCACGTACCGCTTGAGTAAACGGCACTATCTTTTTCCTTGTGTTGCTTTGGTTTGTTTATTTTTCGTCACTTGAATCATGTATGTTGTTTATTTATGCATGATTCAATCAAGCGCATGGGCTTAGTGAGTTAGTCCAAAGGTCCTCTATTTGAGAGACGAAGAGCCGAAAAGGCCACCTTTGTGACACTACTTCGCCGTGCCGGTTGATGTGTGTTCGGTTGGATGCAAGATACGTTCAATCGGGCATACTTAGTTTGATATTATTGACTTTATCTTTTTATGCATGGTTCAATCAAGCGCATGGGCTTAGTAAGTGGAATGAAAGATCCCTTATGGGGAGGGGTTAAAACCCTTTACCACGATGCTTTGCCGCGCCGGTTGATGTGTGTTCGGATTGGATGTAAGATGTGTTCAATCGGGCATACTTGGTTTTGATATGATTGGCTCTATTTTTGTATGTGTGATGTGACGCGCATGGGCTTAGTATGTTGGTCCAAAGGTCCTCTCTTTGAGAGACCAAGAGCCCCAAAAGGCCACCTTTACGGCAGTACTTCGCCGCGCCCCTTTATTTTGTTGTTTATTTATTGCGTCTCATTTCATGCATCAGGTCTGTTCCCGTTCGAACGCGTTTCCGAACGCAACTCGAACGCGCATACATTTTGCCTTATCATGCATAAGGTCTCATTTCCGTTCGAACACGTTCACGAACGCCATACGAACGTGAGCATTCTGTTTCATTTCCGTTCGAATGCGTTAAAAAACGCCATACGAACGTGAGCATTCTATTTCATTTCCGTTCGAACTCGTTAACAAACGCCATACGAAACGTGAGCATTCTGTTTCATTTCCGTTCGAACGCGTTTACGAACGCTACACGAACGCGAACATACTGAACTGAGACATATTCATCACATGCCACGTATAATTGTTTCTTAGGTGATTTTTTATGGAACCACACATAGTCATTCTTATCTTTGTGCACATAATAATGAAAAGCATGTTTATTCCATTAGTTGTGTCGTTTGCCTTAGTCTTGATTTAACGCATTACGATTCATATGCCTATGCCATGATGACTTTGGAGTATTATTTCTTGTGATATATCGGATGGAAACCTAGACATAAATTCTGTAGCCGATTCCGAATGGACGGTAATGCGGTCTGTACTTGGGATACAATTCCACGTATCACTTGGAAAAGTGCTCACATGTATGCTTGTGCGGATATTATGTATGCTTGTGTTTTCATGAATATGATATGCTGAATGAAGTTGTATGTTCATTGTTACTTTGAGGTATTTTTAGGCATGTGTTATTAGATATGAGATATATGTGAAATGTATGTATGAGTGTTATTTTGTACCCATGAATATAGAAGCATGATATTCCTAGGAATAAGTGTTACTTAAGCCTGATTAAATTATTATGTAAATCCTTTCATTACAAATGGCATAAGTAAGGGACCATTCCGAACCCAACGGTTTGAGGTCTTCCCTTGCGAGGGGTGAGTGCGGCCTTAAATCTCATTTTCCCGGTTCACACCGGGTGGTGACTCCATTATTCTCCGGTTTAGTCCCCCGTGGCTACTCCGTACTCCCGACCGGGCCGCGAGCCCGGGACAGCATGTGTCGCCCCAGATTTCGGTGTTCCCACAATTACATAATCCAAATGGCATCCTGCGGAAAGCAAAAGTACCATAAGGACATGTAAATGTGGTTTTCTCCTGATCTTCTGGGGCGATGGCAATCTGATTGTATCCTGAATATCCGTCAAGAAAGCAATAGAATTCATGTCCCGCCAGTCTATCTAACATCTGGTCAATGAATGGTAGCGGAAAATGGTCCTTTCTCGTGACTTTGTTCAGCTTCCTGTAATCCATGCATACTCTCCATCCAGTCACCGTTCTTGTTGGAATTAGTTCATTCTTTTCATTGGTAACCACAGTAGTTCCTCCTTTCTTTGGTACACACTGCATAGGACTCACCCAACTACTATCTGAAATTGGGTAAATGATGCCAGCATCCAACCATTTGATTATTTCTTTCTTCATGACTTCCTTCATGATTGGATTAAGTCTCTGTTGATGCTCCACTGTGGGTTTGTACTCATCGTTCATCAGAATCTTGTGCATGCAAAATGATGGACTAATGCCTCGAATGTCTGCTATAGTCCAGCCAATGGCTCTTTTGTGTTCTCGTAATACTCTCAGTAGCTTTTCTTCATGTTCCAATGTTAGTGAAGAAGAAATAATAACAGGTAATTCAGAAGTGTTTCCAAGAAATGCATACCTGAGATGGCTCGGAAGTAACTTCAGCTCCAGTTATGGTGGTTCTTCAATCGAAGGCTTGATTCGATCTTTCTTGGGCAGTTCCAAGCTTTCAACTGGCGGTGTCGCTTTGAATCGGAATGGTTTGTCAAGGTAATTGATACATTCCAGGATTTCAGCATCTAGCTCACTGTCAGTCATGTTGGTGATGCAAGCTTCAAGTGTATCTGTGGGATTTGGCTCAGTATTTTGAACGATACTTTCAACAACATCAACTCTGAAACATTCTTCTTCCTTTTTCATCGCTCGGGAATTTCATGGCTTTGAAAACATTAAAGGTCACTTCTTGGTCCTGCACTTTCATGGTTAGTTCTCCTTTTTGCACATCAATCACAGTTTTACCTGTAGCCAGGAATGGTCTACCAAGAATTATAGGTATTTCTTTGTCTTCTTCCATGTCAAGGATGATGAAATCTGCTGGGAGAATTAGTTTGTCTACTTTCACCAGCACATCTTCAACAACACCTCTTGGAAATGCAAGTGTTCGGTCCGCAAGTTGCAATGAAACTGAGGTAGGCATTGCTTCTCCAATCTGCAGTTTCCTGTAAATAGAAAAAGGCATCAAGTTAACACTGGCTCCTAAATCACATAAAGCCTTACCGATGTAATGTTCTCCAATGGTGCATGGAACTGTGAAACTGCCAGGATCTTTCAACTTCGGAGGAAGTTTCCTCTGAATAATGGCGCTGCATTCTTCCGTTAATGCTACTGTTTCATAGTCTCCCAATCTCCGTTTTCGTGAAAGAATATCTTTCATGAATTTTACATAGCTGGCCATTTCTTCCAAGGCTTCTGCAAATGGAATGTTGATATGCAGCTTTTTGAATACCTCCAAGAAACGAGCAAACTGCTTGTCAAGTTTGTTTTTCTGAAGTCGCTGAGGAAAATGTGGAGGTGGAATGATCTGATCTTTTTCTTTTTCCTTTGCTTCTTTTTCCTCCATCTGTGGAACTGCATCTTTTGGAATTTCCTCAATTGTTGCCTTGATCCCTACATATTTGTTGATCTCAGTATCGCTTTTCAAAGTAATGGCTTGAATTTGCTCCTTTCCTCGGTTCCTTGGATTTGGTTCTGTGTTGCTGGGAAGATTTCCTGGTGGTCTGTAACTCTGAGCATTGGCCAGTTGGCCGATTTGATTCTCCAGTGCTTTAATAGAAGCTGATTGGCTCTGAATCATAGCATCGTACTTTTTTAACTGAGCCAGCACTTCTGCTATTCCTGGTTCATTTGTCTGCTCCTGGCCTTTGTTTTGTTGCTGAAATCCAGGTGGTGAATAGTTCTATTGGAATCCAGGTGGTGGATTGTTCTTTTGCCCTGAATTATTACTCCATGAAAAATTAGGATGATTCCTCCACCCTGGGTTGTAGGTGTTGGAATATGGATTGTTCCCCTGTCTGTTGAAATTATTGACATAATTCACCGTTTCTTCAAGTTGGTTTGGTTCCGATGCTCGTCCATATGGTGAAATTGTGGATCCAGTGGTAAAAGTCTCCATGAATTTGCATATCTGATCCAGCTTGGTATTGATTGCTGTATTGACTCCACTTTCATAAATTCCTGCAATTCTTTGGATCATGCTCCTTTCTGTTGGCCACAAAGAATTGTTGTTGGCCATTTCTTCAATTAGGTCACAGGCTTGATCTTCTCCTTTTGCCATCAGGGCTCCTCCAGCAGCAGCATCGATTGTGGTTCTCATTATTCCAGAAAGTCCATTATAGAAAGTTTGGACTTGAAGCCATTTTGGAATCTCATGATGAGGACATTTTCGGAGCAAATCTTTGTACCTTTCCCAAGCTTCGTAGAGAGTTTCCGAGTCTTGTTGTACAAAGGATGTGATGTCATTTCTCAGTTTTCCAGTTCTGGCTGGTGGAAAGTACTTTGCAAGAAATTTGGTGGCTAAAATGTTCTAAGTTGTGATGGAACCTGCTGGTAGTGAATGTAGCCAAGCTTTAGCTCTGTCCTTCAAGGAGTATGGGAAAACACGCAGTCTAATTGCTTCTTCAGCCTCTCGGTTGTAATTGAAAGTGCCGCAAACTTCCAGGAAGTTGCTGATGTGGGTATTAGGGTCTTCAATTGCATTTCCTCCAAAATGAACTGACTGCTGAATCATCTGAATGCATGTTTTGATGTCACCCGCATTTGCTGGTAAATGAGGAAGTACAATACAAGAAATGAGTCTGTCAACCACCGGAATGGTTCTGTCTCGAATGGGAATTGGTGGTGCAACATTCAAAGGTTCAGGTTCCATGTTGACTAACGCTTTTTGGCCTTCTCGTCGTTCCGTTCTCAACTGTCTGATGGTTCTTTCAATTTCCGGGTCAAGCGGTCGAAGTTCAAAGCTTATGGTTCGTCTCATAAAGTTTCTGAGAACCTGAAACACAAGAAAATAAAAACAATAAGTAAAAAGAAAATTAGATACAAGTAACGGCATCTAACCTTAAAATTAATAGTGAAAGATAAATAAGTCCCCGGCAACGGTGCCAAAAACTTGACCGGCGTAAACACACACGTATAACGCAAGCGTACGTATCGTTCAAGTAGTATAAAAAATATCGATCCCACGAGGACTTAATACCTAAGCTATTAATTTTATGAGGTCAAATGATTACTAGTATCTAACAGGTTGCTTGATTGATTTGAAATGGCGACGATTCTAAATTTAACGACAAGTAAATAAAATTGTTCGAAAGTAAGTTTTAAGAAAATTCAATATTAAAAACTATCTAGGGTTGTGAATCTTTTCAATATTATTTAAAGATGAAGTGGTTATCCTATAGTTGGGTAATATATTGATTTATTAACCTAGAACACTAAATTATGTGAAAGCCTCTTCCGATGGTCAATTACAAATACCTAGTATAATCCAATTGAACCATATGTCTATGTCAACCAAATTACCTAGATTCATTAAGATTAAGTTCCAATTAAGGCTACCCCCGCCCGACATGAATATTCCTATCCTGTAAGGAAATCTATTAAATGAGTTATCTATCCTCAAGGAAGATCGTGGGCTATTGAGTCTAAGGTCTTAAACTTAAAATCCCTATGTCTAGTTCATTTTAAGTTTACCTAATCAATTTTATTAATGGCCAGTTAATAAAAAGCATTAAGATTAAGACTCAATAAATAAATCTTTATATTACCCAAACTATAATCTAACTCTTATAAACCAGTGATATTGAAATTCATCACAACCCTAGATAACTAACTTAGTTATGACACATGGCTAGGGCTAGTAAAAACTTAAAAGTAAAAGCCATAAAGTAAAAATGCGAAATAGTAAATGCGGTAAAGTAAATACTGAAAAGTAAATAACAATAAAATAAAATACTAAGGTAAAAGGAATTACTTTTACTATTTACTATTTTAGATATCTCCCATAAAATAATATATAAACTTGTGATAATATTACCAACCAGCCATATAGGCGGTAACCTGATTAATTCAAATTAAGTCCGACCAGCCATAAAGGCGGTATGATTTGTCCATGAACCTGCCATATAGGCGGTAAGAAAATTTAATTATCAACCAGCCATATAGGCGGTATCCTGGATTAGTCAGGTTTAAACCAATTTAAATTTAATAGCCAAACGACCAAGATGGCGGTATCCGTATTAAGTCAAATTTTAAATAGTAAACATATTATATTTAAGGGAGATTAATCTAAATAGTAACAGTAAAAGAATTACCTTTCACCTTAGCTAGGAGAAGTTACCTCATCATGGTTGAATAGTAAAACTGAAATAGTAAAAACAAGATAAATTACTATTACTATTACAGAAAGTAATTACTATTACAAAATGTAATTAATTACAAAACTTAAATTAAAAGAGATTAGAGAGAGAAACTCCCGATTTTACATCAAAGAAATGAGAGAGAATGGTGCCACTAAAACTGAAATGGCGGCCTCATTTTATAGGCATATTTTGGTCCAGCGTCGCGACGCTGAAAATGCACTAGAGTCGCGACGCTGGCAACAGTTTCTGGAGTCCACGCGTACGTTGACCACGCGGCTGTCGGCACAATAATTGGTGACATGTGTCACGCTCTGGTTGGTTGGCGATGCGGTCCAATGAAATCGTGCCACGTGTAATCTTGTGATTGGGTGTAAATTCGGTCTAATAGAATGGTGACACGTGGCATGCTCTGATTCGTTGATTATTCGGTCCAAGAGAGAGGCGACACGTGGCACGCGGTTTGGGTGGTCCAATGAGGTGATGACACGTAGCATGCGGCGCATGTTAGCAAGGGCGGCGCACGTTAGCAAGATCAACCTATCAGATTTTGACACGTGGCTGACGGCGCATGTTAGCACATTCGGCGCATCCTGGGAGTCGCGCCGCGAATGGCTTCAGCGTCGCGATGCGGAAAAGACGAAAATATCCCTGTTGACGCATTTTTGTCCGTTTTTGCCCCAAATTGCCTCAAGTGCTTTCCAAACTTTATTTATCTGTAAAATAACAACAAAACACATCAAAACGTTCACAAAACTCGAGAAACTATACGAAATATTAGGTCAAATGAGTGAGAATAAGTGATATAAATACCACTCATCACACACACCAAACCCACCACCAAAGCCAACCCACACGCCTAAGCCTTGGCCCACACGCCCAAGCCCACTTAAAACACATCCAAATTAATTAAATACATATTTAACACATGAAAAAATTAAATTAAATCTAAAAATCATATACCAAAATTAAATAAAATCTAAAAATCATATACCAATTTAAAATAAAATCATGCCTAATTAAAATCAATCAAGTATATTATATTCCTAACTAAACAAATTTCATGCCTAAACAAAACAAATTAAATATACAACCTTTCTAAACAAACCAAATTTTGTCTCCAATCAATCTTGTGTTTTCCTTACATAACACTAAATCATATCCTCCTTTAATGCACAAATCCCTTCCTTGTCAAGCAAGGATTCACCCATCCCTTTTGTCTATAAAAGAAACACATTGCCAAGACACTTCCTCCTCCTCCAATTTCACGCATATACAGAAAAAAAAAAGGTCCTAGAGTGCACGCCTAACACAAGGAAAAGAAGCAACAAAATTTTCTCTCATCCTCCTCCCTCCATAGCCAAAACACTCACCCCCCTCCAAGTCTCTCCATAGCCGAATACACAGCCCCATAAACACTTGGTATTACCAAAAAATCACAGCCTCATAAACACCTTAGATTACAGCAAATACAGCCCCTATTATAGCCCACACATCACCAAAAATAACCATTATACAGCAACCCCATTGAACCGAAAACAACAATCTGAAACAGTCATTATGTTGACCGAAAAACTGCCCCTAGAACTGCTCACATATTACCGAAAATCAGTCCCTTAAAACAGCCCAAAACACCTAAAACAGTGAATAAAAATTGCACTTTTAATCCCTAAAACAGTAACTAAAAAACTGCATTTTAAACCTTCAAAAACACCTAAAACAGTAGCCTAAATTATCAAAAGCAGTGACCAAAAACAGCAACAAAACGGAGCGAAAACAGTAGCTTGAGCAGCGAAACAACGAGGAAAATGGAAAATCAGTAAGCCAGAAGAGTTGCGGAGTTTTAGCCCTTCCGATCATCGTGTAACACGCTTCCAAAAGTCGACGCAAAAGGTTAGACCTGAGGGCACTTTTCATATCCATCTTTATTCGTATTTTATTGTTTATTGAGTTTTATTCACATGATTATTGTGAAAGGATGCATGTTGTGGCCCTTGAATAGATAGACAATGCATGATTATTGTGAAATGATGTGTGCTGTGGCCCTTGAATAAAATGGAAAATGTGTCGCCTCTTGTGGTATATAGGATGGAAACCCAGACATAAATTTCGTAGCCGAATCCGAATGGACGGTAGTGCGGTCTGTACTTTGGATACAACTCTACGTACCACTTGAGCAAACGGCACATATTTCGATTTATTTTGTCTTGTTTGTTTATTATCCGTTTTTTAATTTCTGCATGTTATTTGTTTGTGTAATGATGAGATAAAGCACATGGTCTTAGTAAGTTATATTAAAGATCCTCCGTTTCGGGGGGTTAAAATCCTTTACCACGATGTTTCGCCGCGCCGGATGACGTATATTCGTTTGAATGTAGGATGTGTTCATTCGGGTATACAAAGTCCGATATTGTTGTATTTATTTTTATATGCATTATGTTATTAGCGCATGAGCTTAGTAAGTTGGATTAAAGGTACTCCATTTCGAGGGGTTAAAATCTTTTACCACGATGCTTTGCCGCGCCGGATGATGTATATTCGGTTGAATGTAAGATGCGTTCAATCGGGTATACAAAGTCTGATATTGTTGTCTTTATTTTTTATATGCATTATGTTATTAGCGCATGGGCTTAGTAAGTTGGATTAAATGTCCTCTATGTCGAGGGGTTAAAATCCTTTACCACGATGCTTTGCCGCGCCTTTTAGCCCGTTATTATTTATTAGGTGTCATTTATTCATCCGTTCACGTATGTGTCATATTTTTTATTGCATTTTGGAGGTCACTGTTGTAACCTCGTTCGAACACGTTTCAGAACGCCGCACAAACGCATGTTTTCTGTCTCAGTTCGTGCGAACGCGTTTAAGAATGCTACTCGAACGCGAACCTTCTGTTTACCGTTCGAACGCGGCTACGAACGCCGCACGAACGCCCACGGTAAACAAGCCATCTTCCATCACATCTCATGCATGGATACTCATTTTTGTCATTTACCTTTTTGATTGTTCATGTTCTCGCAGTTAGTCATTTATTGTGTCCACAAGATCACATGTTCGTTTCCATGATGCATGTTTACACGATAGTTATCTACTTATGCTTCCGCATTCATCCATTCAACATGTTCATGAAGTTATATGCTTGCCGTTATTCTGATTTGCTTTCATGTGTTATTGTACAATTATTATCTACTGGCATGCCTATGATCAAATGTAATGTGCTTATGACATTGTATGCTTGCCGTATTTCAATTCATCTTTATGCATGCAAATTGGGACATAGATTATATGCAAATAGGTTGTATTCAAATTCGGCCATAGATTATATGCAAATATGTTATATGCAAATTCGGACATAGGTTATATGCAAACTTAGATATGAGCCTTGTACTTATGCATGCGAACTTAGGAGTAAATTATCCCTGGAAATAAATGTTGCTTAGGCTTGGTTAAATTATTGCACAAATCATTTCATTACAAGTGGCATAAGTAAGGGACCATTCTAAACCCAACGATTTGAGGTCTTCCCTTGCGAGGGGTAAGTGCGGCCTTAAATCTTTGTCCCGGTTCACACCGGGTGGTGACTCCATTATTCTCTGGTTTAGTCCCCCGCGGGCTACTCCGTACTCCCAACCGGGCCGCGATCCCGGAACAGCATGCGTCGTCCAGTTTCTGTGTCTCACAGTGGGCTATTGAGTCTAAGGTCATTAACCTTAAATCTCTTTTCCAATATCATTTTATGTTTACCAGTTCAATTTTATTAATGGCCAGTTAATAAAAAGCATTAGGATTAAGGCTCAATAAATAAACCTTTATATTATCCAAACTGTTATTTAACCCCTTATAAACCGGTGATATTGGATTTCATCACAACCCCAGATAACTGGCTTAGTTACGACACATATTTACGGGTAGTAATAACTTAAATAAAAGAAAAGACATAAAGTCAATGCTGGAAATTAAATACTGAAAAGTAAATTGCTGAAAAGTAAATTGCTAAAAGTAAATTACTGAAAAGTAAATTGCTGAAAGTAAATAAAGTAAAAATACAATAAAAGAAAATGTTGGGGTTATAGGATCCACTTTTATTACTACTATTTTAGATATCTCCCTTAATATAATATATTAACTTTGCGTTATAATTACCAACCAGTCATATAGGCGGTATCCTGATTAAGTCAAATTAATAATTAATTACCAACCGACCAACCAGGCGGTATCCATGGTTAGTCGGGTTAAAACTAATTTATAATTAATTACCAACCGACCAATATGGCGGTATCCTCATTAAGTCAGGTTTATTATATTATAATTAAGGGAGATTTATCTAAATAGCAATAATAAAATCTTTACATTTTACCCCAGTAAGGGGGAGTTACCTCATCATTGCGTGAAAAGTAAAAACTGAAAAAGTAAAGAAATGAAAGTATTGTGCGTAAAAGTAAATTGCGAAAGTAAAAACTCAAAAGTAAAGAAAAGAAAGTGAGAAAGCGGAAATTAATTACTGAAAGCTATAAATAAACAAACAAAATACAATCTTCTTAGTTATTCTTAAGGAATTTCAAAGAAGAAAGTATGAATTTACAAATGAAATTGTTTGGTATTTATAGGCAAAATTTTGCCTCCATCAAATCATCCACCAAATCCATTATTAATTGCTCCACTAATTGCTCCAGTAATTGCTCCACCAAATCCATTATTAATTGATATCATGTTTGGTGGGAGTTTGACTATTTTTATTTTTTATTTATTTGTTTATTTATTTGCTTTGAAAATGACTTTAATAATTATGCATAACACATTTTTGGATGTTTCATCAATTTCGGTCATGAAATATTCAAAATTAGAAATTATTTTATTCTTCAAAGTTGTATATCTTTGAGTCTTCCTTAATCTAAAACTTGAATTAGCTCAATCCGATATCGGAATAAAAAGTTATTCCTAAAATACGACAGTTGCGCAAAACTGAAATTTCCGAAACTGCACTTCGTTAGAACGCCCTTTCAAGCTTCTAATCTCCAAAATTAATATGTCAAGTCAAATTTTTGACCTTATTTGACCCATATTTCATCTTAAATGATTTCATTGAGTCCCAATATTATTTTATCTGTAAAATAAACTAAAACACATCAAAATGTTCATCAAACCCGAGAAACTAAACAAAATGTTAAGTAAAATGGGCGGTAAACATTGATATATTTTTCGCTCATCAGTATCACATACTCATGGCCCTCAAGAGCTCACCTAGCACTTAAGAGGTAGGCAACAGGAAGTAGGTCCGCTTTAACACATTGAGTTTGTCCAACAAACCCAATCATTTCCCTTAATCATCATCATTCATATTTTGTAGAATCCAAGTTCTACATCAATATGACTCAGATGCGATATCAATATTGTGCTATAGCCACTAAGTTGTCTATGTATTTAAGGATCAAATCCAAATACTATGCAGACAACCGCAAGCACAACACTAATATCAAAACTTCTAATCTATAAGGTCACTATGCAACTTCATAAGTCAATACTTCATAAGTTGCAACGAATTCCACTAATACAGTAGAATCAACCGTGACACTCCCACTGCATCTTTTCTGACTTTATATGACATAGACCATCAAATGTCATAATTAGAATCAAAACTAATCTGACCCTAATGGTTGCAGGTTATATTTTCCATGAATAAGAAACTCATTCCCAATATCTCAAAGATAACAAAGAACATATTTCAAGACCCATCCTATGGTCTACAACATATCAAAATAACTAGTAACAATTACAATTAAATTGATATATTTAATTGTATATAATATAGTATTCATTATGTCAGCATCATTATAATGCATAAGATTTATTAGACATTCTAATCAATTTCTCTTTTGACAAAGGAATCATCTTTTACGAAAGATAAATACTATATACAAAAGACACACTAACTATCAAACATATAGTTTTGATGTGTCCTTTTCTAGATCATATCTAATGTATGATTAATAGGAGTATCTCACAAGTCTCTTGTTTTATATCATATATAAAACTTTATATCAAATATAACATAGACTACTCCCACTGCATTCACAAAGAAAAGAATACTTAGGTAAACCTTTTACGTTATAAACATCTCATTATTACATTAATAATGTCGTTAGGATATATAACACTAGAAAGAAATTTGTACGCTCCCACTGACCATACTATTACATATGTATTCTTTACGCTTTGATAAAATCAGACAATCCGACAGTATCAAAATCAGAGAACACAGATTTTCGGAAAGCTTATTTGAGTCTAGAATTGGCTCTATAAGCTAGTATATCAAAATGTGATCTTAGCAGAATAAAAACTCTACGGCCATTCTAGAATGAACTCTTCAAACAAATAAACCACAACAGATTTCTCATTCGAAGAAAACATTCAGGAACGCCACTGACCAGTGCATAATCACACACTTATAACGCAAGCACACGTATCGTTCAAGTAGTATAAAAAGTATCGATCCCATGAGGACTTAATACCTAAGCTTATTAATTTATGAAGCCTAATTTTTATGAGTATCTAATGGATTGATTGTTTGATTGAGTGACGACTTTAAAATTAAAACAAGTAAAAGAAATAGCGCGAAAGTAGATTGAGGAAAATTCAATATTAATAAACTATCCAGGGTTGTGAATTATTCCAATATCTTTTTAAAGATGAAGTGGTTATTTTACGTTTGTGTAATATATTAGTTTACTAACCTGGAACACGAAATTCTGCAAAAGCCTCTGTCGATGGTCAGATGCAAATACCCAGTGTAACCCAATTAATCATATGTCTATATCAACCAAGTTACATGAATTCATTAAGATTAAGTTCCAATTGTGGTTACCCCAACCCGACAGGTATATGTCTATCCTGTAAGGAAATCTATTAAAGGGTTATCTATCCTCAATGAAGATTGTGGGCTATTAAGTCTAAGGCCGAAACCTAAAATTCATTTGTCAAGTTTATTTTAAGTTTACCAAATCAATCTTATTAGTGGCCAATTAACAAGAAGAATTAAGCATTAAGCTTAAGACTTAATAAGTAAACCTTTATATTACCCAAACTATAAAATAACCCCTTATAAACCGGTGATATTGGAATTCATCACAACCCCAGATAACGGGCTTAGTTACGACATATATCTAAGGCTAATAAAAACTTAATAAAATAAAAGACATAAAGTAAATACTTGAAAGTAAATGCTGAAAAGTAAATGCTGAAAATTTAAAAATGTAAAAGTTCAATAAAAGAAAATGTTGGGGGTTAGAGGATCCACTTTTATTACTACTATTTTAGATATCTCCTTTATTATAATATCTTAACTTTGTGTGATTTTACCAACCAGCCATATAGGCGGTAACCTGATTAAGTCAAATTAATAATTAATTACCAACCGACTAATCAGGCGGTATCCAGTTTAGTCAGGTTAGAACTAATTTCATAATTAAGTCCAACCAGTCATATAGGCGGTTTCCTTATTAAGTCAGGTTTTAAGTAGTATATATATTATAATTAAGGGAGATTAATCTAAATATTAGTAATAAAATCTTTACCTAAATATGGTTAATTATTTTAAATGAAATATTTAAAGAGATTAAAGGTCGTATTTCTATATGTTCTGATATTTGGAGTGACCATTGACAAACACACTCATACATGGGTGTGACTTGTCATTGGATTGATGCATCATTTACCATGTAAAAATGACTTATTGCATTTAGAGTTTTTGATGACCAACATACTGCATAAAATATTTATAGAATGATGAAGTTAATTTTTGATGAATATGGTTTAGTAGATAAAATTTTAACAATTGGATTTGATAATGCATCTGCAAATACTGCATCCATTAATGATTTAAAAGAAATATGTCAACCAAATTTAGGGGGTCGGTTTTTTCATATTCGTTGCATATGTCATGTCCTTAACTTATGTGTTCAAGATGGTCTGAAATTATTATCACCTTTCATTGATCCTATTAAGACGGCATTTAATTGTATTTGGTCATATTCTCAAGTTAGGAGAGAATGGGCCAAGTTTTGTAAAATAAATGGTATTAAACCGATTAAATTTTCAAGAGATGTTCCAACATGTTGGAATTCTACTTATTTTCTTTTATGTCAAACATTACAATACAAATATTCATTATGTAGTTTTTTTTCTCAACATGTTCAAAATATCACACTTTTTCCTAGTTAATGGGATATTTGTGAAATTTTTTAGATATTTTAAAATTTTTAATGATGCTACTTTAATTTTTAGCGGTGTTTATTATCCTACAACACATTTATTTCTTCTTGAAAATTTGAATATTGTTGGTACTCTGGATGAACATGTTGAAAGTAACGATCCTAATGATTTTGTTTTGTTCGATGCCATTATTGCTATGAAGGTAAAATGATTGAATTATTTTAGAGAAATTCCTTTACTTTATCTTATTACTGTTGTTTTTTATCCTAGATTTAAATTAGAAGGTTTGAATAGTGCTTTACAAGCTTACTATGGTTATTTAGGGATATTAAATGAAATTGATATTACAAGAATAATAGTGAGATTAAGAAATGATTTAATTGAGTTATTTAATGATTATATTGTAAGATATAACTTAGGAACATTAGGTGAATCTAATAGTAGCGAACCAGTAATTCAAACAAGACTTAGCGTAGGGGATCGTTGGTTACTGCAACGAAATTAAAAAGCTAGGGATACGACAACTAATAACCCCGAATTAGATAATTATTTATCTAATTTCAAGTTTCCTACTGAAAGTTTAGTTAGTAAGAAATTTAAAATTCTTGAATGGTGGAACCGACATCAAAATATATATCATGTTTTATCAATTATTGCTAAAGAGATATTGGCAGCACTTATTTCCACCGTTGCGGTTGAGCAAGCCTTCAGCTTGGGAGGCAATATATTGGAAGCTAGATGATCTTTATTACATCCAAGCACTCTAGAAGCAACAGCTTGTGTGGATGATTGGACTCGAGCTGATCTGAGACAACAAGAAGATGCCCCCGATGATTTCGAAGACTTGTTCGATAATGCATCTGCAACAACAAGTGCAAGTGGAACCGGAGCTGAAGGATCAACTGATAATGATGATTGATAATTATAAAATTGTAAATTTACAAAGGGGAAATATCTTAAAATTGTAATAAAACTACGTGAGCTTTGATTCATCTCACCCCTAGAGGATACGTAGGCAACTTAAATTTTTTAAAAATTTAAGTTCAAGCTCTTCAATTTAATAATTTTATTTATTTATTAAATTAATGTAATTTATTTTAATTTATTTTCGAAATTAAAAAAAAGGTTCGAACCGAACCGGAACCGAAACTGAACCGTTCGGTTCAAGGTTCCGGTTCCACACTTGTGGAACCGGAAACCGGCCGGTTCAGTTCGGTTCCAGCCGGAACCGAACCGTGGCCAGGTCTAACTAAACTCTCATTAAATAGTTCAATATAAGCTACCAAAAAAACTTTCTCATCAACAGACTCATCGAGAGAGACTTCTGAATCATCATCATTAATTTCAATCTCTCTCTCATCAGTCACACTAGCAGTAAAGGCCATAAAATTGCTCTTATTCTTAGGAGACTCATCAGAAGTATGCCCACCTTCTGAATCACTAAAAGAGGCTGTCATGGCTTGTTTACCTTTAGCCTTAAGGTATGCAGGGCACTCAAATCGAATATGCACATAGCATTTACATTCATGGCACAGGACACCACGGGGTCTACTACCCATATCCTCTCTAGACTCATTCCTACTATGCCTACTCTCTCTAGGCTCATCTTCTATATCTCTACTACTACTATGGCTATTCTTCTTCAGCTTAAGAAATTTCTTAAACCTCTTAGCAAACATTGTCAAATCATGATCTGTGAGGGTATTATCATCATCACTAGACGGACCATGAGCAACTTCCTTCGCGATCTTCATCGCTATAATTTTTGGCTTTTTATAACCAGAAAGTTTCTTCTCATAAACCTGCAGTTTTCCTACGAGGTCATCTAATTTAAGCTGATCGAGGTCATTGCTTTCCTCGATGGCGGTAATCTTGGGTAGGAACTTCTCAGGCAGGGATCTAAGGATTTTCCTAACAATCCTACTGGTAGGGATAGTCTCACCTAGGTTAAAGCTTGAGTTAACGACATCGGTAATCTCAGCGTAGAACTCATCGAAAGTCTCATCATCTTTCATATGAGCGACCTCAAACCTAGTAGCTAAATCCTGAAGTCTGTTATTTTTAACAGACAATGTTCCCCCATGCACAGTCTGCAGGATGTCCCAAGCATCATTGGCTATCTCTCACATAGAGATTCTCTTAAAGCTCAGCTGAGCACACAATCACCATGTATGACATTAATTGCCTTGTTGTTCCTATTGCTAGCGTCAAAATCATCATTGGACCAGGTCAATTTGTCTTTAGGGGAAGAGACCCCATCAACTATAAACATGAGGTTTCCACCCGTACTCTACTATCATCCAGACCCTCTCATCTAAGGACTTAAGAAACGCTCTCATGCGAACCTTCCAATGTAAATATTTGGTGCCATCAAAAAATGGCAGATAATTTAAAGGTTGACTACGATCCATAGCTAATGGGTCAAGGATTGAGTTCAGTCTCTGATACCAATTGAAAGTTCGTGTTTACCTAAGGTTCTGACCCTATGCGAAATTACACACAATAATCAAGACAAGTCCTAATTAATATGCCTATAGATTCTCAACAAGCAACCACAATATCCAACCAATAAATAAATTTGGGAAATAAAATAATCACATAAAATCAACACAATAATTTTGGTGACGAAGTGGGAAACTCGTGCGAGTATAAAAACCACATCGGAATCGGGATACTACTACCAGCCCAATCCACTATATAGAGAAAAACTTACAGCGATGGTCAAGACCTATGGTGGCAACTCCACCGACTCAAGTACCTATAGACTGTAAGAACTCAAGGAACTTCTTAAGCCCGCACACCATGGTTTTCTTCTGAACCTCTGAAGTCTCTGAGTGAATCAAATCCTTACGCACGTCGGAACTCCGACTACCAATCTTCCTCCTTGAGAACTCTGAAGGATTAGGAATTTTGGGTTATATTGTGTTGAAATCACCATAAACAAAGAAGACAATAAGATGAAAAAAGTCTTCAAGGTGGATTCAAGAAAGGTTGAAAGCTTTGAGAGATTTTGGCTTTTGCTTAAGGAAATGTGTTTCAACGATTGTGGCTATATGTTCTATTTATAGGTAGGGTGAAAATCTAGGGTTTTTCAAAGTGAAAAGCTTAAAACGTGTTTAGATCGCAGTCGCGTACGAACGATTACTTGAACGCACCACGAACACGTGCCCACTGGAAAGGCTCGTTCGAACGCTACTTGAACGCACCACGAACGTTGGCTCTCTAGAATGTTTTGTTCGAAAGCTTTCTCGAACGTACCACGAACGTTTGCTCTCTGGAATATGTTGTTCGAACCCAATGAAGAACGTGCCACTAACGCCACAAGTTTGAACACTGAAACGAACGCACAACAAAGAAAAATGCCTCCAAGAAAATAAATAAAAACCAAAAAGATAATGAAAAAAGATCAAAGAGCAAGAATCAAGCAAGATGAAGATCAAGATGATGATTAAGAACTAAAACTAATTGTAAGTGAGTTTATTCAAATATTTTAAAGCTTTTAGGAATCATACGTTTTGCATCACTTGCATTTAAAGTGGCTTAAAATGCTTAAGAAATCATTTGTACTTTATTTGCACCAAAATGAATTTCAATGCACAAGTGCATCAAAAAATGGTTTTTAAAAATTAGCAAACGGTTGAATTAAATTTCAAATGATATACCTTTAGATAGATATGTGTCTCTAATTTGCTACGGTTCAAACGGAACACAATTCTGATATATAGAACTTTTGCTTGAGCCATATTACTACAATATATTCATGTGTGTTTTCTGCAGACCCGTCACATTAGAAAAATTCTACAAAATTCATCTTAATATTTTTTAGGCATAATATATATATATATATATATATGATAGATCTATGTGTCTAGTGTATGTAGAAATTTACGAATCTTGATTTGGAATTTTTAGAGCAAGTTATGGCCAAAATATTGAGCGCTGTCAGGATTGACTGATCATCATAAACTTACTAAGACATGCATACCGGTCACCATACTAGTCTTTTTTCAACGTTCAAAAATACAACGCTCATAATTTCAGAAGCTTTCTTGATGTCAAACCAGCATACATGTATTGTAGAACGGTATACCGGCCTCATAAAGAAAAAACAGTCATATTCAGTTTTAAGCCTATAAATGAAGCTTGATTGATTTCATTTTTGCAAAGGAGAAACATTTTGGGAAAAATATATTCAAAGCAAAAATCATTTTCATACATCTTTTGATTACACAAACAAGCTTCAAACACTTTTAAAGAGTTTTTCAAATCTTCTACATCTTACACTCTCTACATTTGAAAAAGCTCATACTTCATCTTCATATTCATATTAGTGAGCTTTGATACATTTGAGTGAGATACTCACATTTAAATCTTCTTTGTAATCTTTTGTGAATACCCAAATTGTGGTTGTAAACTTTTATTATCAAATATTTGTGTGGAAATCCCTTGTGTGAGTGGGTATACTCTCAATGGTGGATTTGTGTAAAAGATTAAGATGAACTTTGGATCAAAAACTTCTATTGTAAAGGTTTGAGAGTGAGCCCGGAAGTAAAGTGCGGGTTCATTTTACATAGTGGAAAGCTACAAGCGTAGCTTGGAGTAGTGGACGTAGGCAATGAGTTGGCCGAACCACTATAAATCTGGTGTCAACATCTTTATCTTTATCTTATTTACTTATTGCAAGTTTTATAATCTTTTCATATCATATATTAATCTTATCATTATTGAATATGTTAATTGAGGAAATTGATTTCTAAGTTTAATCGGTAAAGCTACTAACTAAGTAGTTTAAAATTAAAAAGATTTTTAATTCCGTATTATTTTGTCACATACCCAATTCACTCCCCCTCTTGGGTATAGTTGTTTAAGTGTGCTTGTAGCTAATTTCAATTATATCCTTATGATTCACACTCCCGATGTGAAGACACTTTTTGACGTAATTGTCACGTGCAAAGGTGGTATGAGCCCCACTTGTGGGTTTGAAATGCATGATCTAACTCAACCCAAACTATTTTTAGGGTTGAGAGTTATCTTAACTTTATATTCTTAATCTAAGATCAATCATCAATGATATGTGATATTTTTCCTCAACAAACCTATCGGGATTCGGGATGCATCTCCAGCCATGAATGTTCAGTTTTCTGAAAAGATCTCCTCCGAGCTTTGTTAAAAACATGCTAAACTTCATTCAAACATCCCCAAAGCCTAGAAACAGAGGCGCTAAACAGCAATAAGAAAAATCAGACACAAAGACAAGTAGCATATAAAGAAATAATAATAACACAAGGCAAAATTCTTAAACAGCACATTGGTCTGGAAATTTCTTGTAGCATTTAAAACTATGCCGGGCTTGGATTCTCTTTATATACAATCAGCCATAAGTATGCACCACCCAAAAACCACAGTTAAAATCTAAAATAACTACTAAAAAGGAAAATTATTAGTGGATTATGAACAGATGGGAAAGTGATGTCCTTCCTATAAACCCCATGGGATGGAAGGTCATTATATGACAAGAACACATTCTTGGTAAACATTCACACCCAATGTACAACCTCTGACATTCCCTGTTGGTCTCTATTTATCCCCAAAGAGGAACAGCGAAGTATTCACATGATGGCGGCTTTCTGGCAGGAGCCGCTCTGTTTTTGAAGCAGGTTTGACACTTGTTTGCTCCTTGTCAGGGATCGGAAATGAGAGGGAGAGGGAGAGGGAAGCGGAGACGTGCTCCTCCGCTCCCTTGTCAGTCTGCTTATCTGGAGGCTTATCCTGGTTATTATTTTCGTCTACAGGTCCCACAAAGAAAGGCAGCATTCCCTTGTTTGGTTGTTTTGCATCATCAGCCCCTAAAGCAAGCTCGAGATTTGGAACCTTATCCTCACCTTTGATGAAAGCTCTTTCCAAGGAATGGAGTTGGGTCCCAACCGGAAATCATTTACACGATGTGAATCCACAGGAAAGAAGTACCTCTCAGAAGATCCTAAGTCTTTAGATATAGCTTTTTTGTCCGAAAATTTCTCACTTCTCCCCAGATTTGAGGAACTGGAACACAGATCATCTCTCCGGGATAAAAAACCATCACTACAAGAATCACCATCTACAAATGCCTTGTTCCACGGCATATTTTGACTAGTGCCACAAGAACTTGCTGCTGCTATCTCTAAAAGATCCAAGTGCTGAGAATTCCGGTTATTGGACTGCTGATGGTTTGCCCCTCTAAAGTTCTGGTTTCTATCTAAGGAAGTTTCTGTACCTGGCAGTTTTTCATCAGCAACACTCCCATCGTTCAAGTCTCTTTGAAGGTTAATTTGATCTCTGCCACTTTTCATTGTATCTGGCACTTCTTCAGGATCAACACTACCCTCGTTCAAGTCTCTTTCAAGGTTAATTTGATCTCTTCCACTTTTCGTCATGACTGGCATTTTGTCAGCATCAACACCACCCACGTTCAAGTCTATTTCAAAGTTAATATGATCTCTGCCACTTTTCATTATATCTGGCACCTTTTCAGCATCAACACCCCCCTCATCACGAACACCTTCTTTGCCAACATGGAAATTCTTCGATAATGAACTACCTTCTCCAAGTGAAGAATCCCCATCCATTTCTGTCATCCCACCTTTGCCAGAACCAACACTGGTTCTAATTGCTTGAAGTGAAGGTTTGACCTCTGTGCCCAGTCCACCCTCTGAAAAATTACATTCTTGCTGCAAAGTAATAGGTGAATATCAATGTGCATCACATATAGACGTGTGACTATAATGCTTCAAAATGAAAACGAAAACATTTGAAACAAGGTCAACAACAAGGTGAATAAGCAACAAAGAATTTGACAGAAAATATCGCACAACATTTGGACCACAGATGCATATTAGATCCGCAAAAAAGGTGAATAAGCAACAAAGAATCTGATTGAGAGGTAACTAGGATCTGCAAACAATAGCATGGAGTTCCAAAAATCAATAGCAAATAAACAAAAGGCCCGACTGAGGGCAGCCAGCAGTAAGAACACAATCAACAGACCATCAAGTTCGGTATGATCTGGACAAGGGCATGCATATATAGAAACCAAGCAATTGCTCAAATAAACAATCATGATGCATTTGACACGTTGGTTTGCTAATGTAAATGCATGCCCCTCAAAGGAAGTTTTTTTTTGGGGGGGGGGGGGAGGAGACAAGCTTCCTGAGCAAAAAACAAACAAAAAGAGGGAGGCCTTGGGAAAAATTTAGAACACCAACCCAATATCAAATAAAGAAAAGAATTAGAAAACACAAAAACCATAAAGAGCACAGCAAAAACAGAACAGAAACCAAATAAAAATCAACAAAAATAACTATAAGGAACCTAACATTACCAGGGAAGGACTAACACGTCTCATTTCTGCAGACAACAGTGCAATGGTGCTTGCAGCCCTTGACGAGAATCTGGAGTCAAATCTACCATCCTGTTGTGCTGAGTTAGAATGAGAACCCAAAGATGTCTGCTGAAGAGAAGATACCTTGATATCACAACTCCCATTCATTGTGATAAATGTCTTGTCAGGACCATATGATCCTGGGACTATGTTATGAGAAGCATCACATGCAGCTGAATCTGTATCTGCATGCTTGGGCAAACATATGATCTGAGTCAAAGACATATTATCAGTGGTAATGACTTTGTCAACGGGCACCATATTCGAACCGGCAATACATGAATACTTCAAGGAATTTGAACAACTCACTTTCCTTACCCTGAACACACCCCATAAGAAAAATAGCATATTCCAGCCTGCCCATTACAGATAACAAAATTTTTGCCATTAGTAAAAACTCAAATATAATTTACAGTACTTAAGTTGGCCAAAAGTTCCACATCTCATGCAGCTGATATCTAATTTTCCACAACTAATAATTGTTCTAACAATTCTACATGAACTAAAAGAAAATTTGATTATGGAAAGGCATATTATAATCAAGCTAGTTACATACACGCAGGGGGTGGAGAGGGGAGAGGAAATTTCACCTCCCATTAAGCATGTATTCACCCTTGATGAATGGCACAAACACACACACATACATCTATCAAATTCCCCTGTAGTCATCCTTTCAATTCTACTTTGCCGATCATTGTATGCAAAAAAACTAAACAAAATGATCATCTGAAAAATGTGGTATAAAGCACCGCGCCTCAGGCTCAGACCACTTCACCTCATTAAGGGTCATGTCAGGCAACCTTCATCAGGCGTGCGCCTAGGCACAAAGGAGCGCGCTTTCGAGATGTACCTAGGCACGCCTCATAAAAATGTATGAGAAAAACCCTACTTGAATTGACT